>JAOTON010001027.1:600000-765000 GCA_034440635.1 Lepas anatifera
CCCGGGCCCCCAAGCCGTGCCTCTGCGCTCTTCTGCAGCCGTTAGGCGCCCTGAAACCCCGCTTCCCACCCTTCTCCGAAGATGCACGTATTAGTTCCCCGCGGTGCTGTTTAGTGTCCTCTGATAGACCATTTCTTAATAATTGGGGACCCTGACCCCAATAGTTTCGCTCCCTCTTCCTGAGCCAAGTTCCCCCCGACCGGAAATCCTGGATCCGCCTATGAAAGTTACTGTCGGAAAATATTTGGTTATTCTTATTACGCGCAAGGAAGACAGATCTGACGTTACAGCGCAGTGGAAGGGTCCTCAAGTACCCACCTGAGATGTAAAAACCAGGACAGTTAGAAAAACGCTCGTTTTTGGGTTTTGAGGGGCCGTGGTAATGTACATTATAACCAATTTTCATTGACCTAGGTCAATATCTTCAAATCGAACCTGACAAACATCAAACCTGAGCCGTGCTGAGACCTTTTGGGAAATGTCGTAATTATGCGAAAAAGGGGAATACACTGAAAGCGGAATGAGGTCAAATAGGGAAGGTCACACGTAATGTCCTCTGAAACTTTGGGGTCAAAGGCATTCGAATACACTGAGCTATAACGTAACAACATGGCATATTCGCAATAACGTACAATATAACTGACACCATAGCAAAATTTGGGCGAAAAATGAGGATTTGAAGTTGACACAAAAGACCTTTGGCCTTGAAGTGTGACCTAGATTTAGTCATTGAGCACCCCTAACACGCACATTCGAAGGGGAGCCTTGGAGGCCCCATCTATATTTCCGAGGCGGCCGGGGAACCGCTCTTAGTCGAAAAACGCTACACGGCCACATATGAGAGAATTAAGCGGTACGTTGATTGGTGGGGAAAAAATTGGGAGATCGGTCAATTTTTTACGAATAGGCTTCCAAAATCAGGACTGCATTTTGAGATCGCCACAATCGCGCGATCATATCAGTTCGCCTGCACTGGAGGCCAAGTGGTGACATCATGACGCCATATAAATGGGATATGCCAAGGTCACATCACCTGAAGGTCGAAGGCCACATGGCAAGGTCATATCAGCACTTTCAAGGTCATTGACCCGGTGCTACCGGTCAAATGACGTTACCCAATATGACGTATAGTATGTTATGATATCATAGTCAAGGTAATTCAATATAAAGTTCAAGGTCAAAGGTCATAAGGCAAGGACAATCCTTTCTTCTTGCCCAACGGTTTCGATAGTGCTAGTTATAAACTACATTATAAGGAATGTATCATATTGTGACGTTATAGGTCAGCAACCGTGATGACGAAAGTAGCTTCTTGAGTGTTATGCTTCTTAAAATCTGGCTGCTGAAATATTTGTTGGAGTGTAGATCCGCGCAGTCTGTATGTACCCAGTTGGGCTGTGAATACTGATAAAAATTAGGGATTATTGAAAACTTAGTTTGCACTGTGCGCATCTCGTTTTCCAAACTTGACAAGGCAAATATTTTCGAATACATAGTTTGATGTTCCAAAATTAATGTTTCAAAAGTGGAATTCATAAAATAAGGATTCCGATATGTCAAAGTATTGTAGGATGACGCAGAAGAAATGCACACATGGAAGTTTCAAGAGAAGAATAGTGACCGACTGGTTTATCAAAATTTTGCGTACACAGGCATGAGATACTGTAAAATCTTGAGTCAAACTTACATAGCTCTGTATGTAGAGTTTGATGAGTAGAGTATGAGTAGAGTAGAGTAGAGTAAACACGATTTAGAGTTATGGGTATTCTTAGAATATCTTCATTGCCACTGACTGGTCAACTTTCGTATGCTCGCTGTCCATGACGCACACACAACACATTGGCGTACACCTGGTGCTTTAGCCGGTAAGACTAGAACAAGCATTTCCTAGGCTACCTCAAAAGCTGTTAAGACCAGAAAGAGCCTTTACTTAGGCTACCTCTAGAGATGTTTTAGACTGACTGCATTTCTGCTTCAAAAGTGCCAAATAGCAGTAAAAATATCACTTATTTACTCTGTCCAAGCTGACCTCTTATTGTAAAGGCCACTACAAGTAGCTCGTCCCCAAAATATACCCTTTCAGATCTTCTTTTTGAACCAATGTAATTTCGAGATGAGTTACAGTATTGTCACTAAATTATTACTAACATATGCCCGGATGCGAGTCTTTTTTGAACCCCAATATTTCTCCGATTTGACTGGAAAACGGCACCGTGCAGTGCCTTCATAATTTTTATGGTGGTTTCTAGGTCCTCTTCACATCTATTCTACGAATTTCAAGTCAATGCTATATTAAGTCGCGCTACCAATCTAGGCTGAGTGACCTCACCCCCATTTTTTTAAGTGGCAGGAATTGAGAGTTTGTTCAAGCTATTGATCTGAGATTCATACATACAAATTGGGTCACTGAATACCGCAATATATGGTAAAGGGATATTTTTATATCGATAGCTTAGCGTCAGGTATGGGCCATGACCCGTTGTAATCCGTTCGAAACTTTGGCAATACCTGCGTTTTTAGTACATACATCTCTGCTCTGCTTCAGAGTTTCAACACTATGCGCTCGTGGCTTATTCCCGAAATGGAAGCCGAAAAATTTGGCCTGCATTCGACGGGTCATGTCTGGCGAAGTAAGCGATTCTCAATAATTCAGTTTGTATTATCACTGCGAGTGAGTCGAATGATGCGCATGTTTACAATACCAGGTTACTTCGGGTCAATTCGTTGAAGTGAGATCAGGCCAGTCCTTAAATTCATCTTACTATGTTAAAACATGTATCGTTTCGTTTTTACTGACGAGGGTATTACAATGACTCCTCAGTAATTTTCGTGTCTTGTTTGGTTCTGAGGTTATCAGGGTCTTGTATCTTGTTACGTCCACCCATTCTCACTGCAGATATAAAAAACACGCTTTATTCGCGAAACATACATTTCCCGGGGAATCCGTTATTTTTTGTAAACACGCGTCTTACCACCTGGTGGGCTTCCAAGCTACCTTCGCCCTGGTGGGGGGTTTAAAAAAACCTCGAAATCGGCTCCAGTACGGGATAGCGAAAAACGCTAACCCTGGTGAATAGTTCATATAAATGGCATGAAGAAAATACATCAGTTATTTTTTGGTTCAGGTAAATATTGGAGGTCATGACAAGTGAAAGAATGCAGTATGTTGGAGAACAGTTTCTGGGCTCTAACGTCTGACAGAGCTAATTTAAAATCATTGTTAAAGCACAATTGCTTCCTTTTGTTACGGCAAATGGAATGATGTATGATATGACAATACCAGGTCAAAACATGAAAATTAACTGACCTAAGGTCAGGTCAAATTCACCATCTGACCTTGCATAGTAAATATGCATATAAATCGACTCGCAATGATAAGCCAAACCTATTGGTATCAAAGTAAAAGATATACATCATTTCCTGCAAAAGTCTTGACCCAAATCTGAAAACCTGCTTCAGTAACCCCAGATGACCTCTCAGAGGTCACAAGTCCAAACCTGCAACATGAACCTGGAAAGGGACCTAGGATACTATGATTTAATGAATATGAAGGGATTGTATCTTCAGGAATATAGTGATTTTTCGTTATTTCCCGTTTTCCCCAAGCATTTATAATAGAGAGGTCATGGTCCGTATCTGACCAAAGGTCATTGATATGAAAAAAATCCCGGAATATACTTGTATCGATCAAGAGGCCAACTGTGTGATGGGTTTGAATTCTTAAGATTAGTCATGTTTGTGCTTATGCTATCTTAAACTTTTTTGGAGGTGAGGTCACTTGAAATGCACTGGTGACCTGACCTGAGATGACCGACTTTAAGTTGTCGGCAATGTTGCGGAATTGATGATGGATAAGGTGTGCTAAGTACAACGGCACTGCGCGCCGCCGTTTTTTTTTTTTGCCGCCGCAAAAACCCGAGGAGCGTGTTTAAACACCACCACCCGGGCGAGGATTAAAACACAAAACTAGTCAAATAGATTATATTTTGCTCTAAAAATTATTGAAAACAACGGAAGCAAAAAGGTCAAAATTTGCATTTCGCTGCCCGCATTTTGTTCTAAGAACGAGAGAGTTGATATGTCTCTATGGTAATGTATATAAATTATTATCAAATGTTAAGAAGGTGAGTTTCGAAGGTGATGACTTCTGTAAATTTTGCTTTTGAATGACTCCGCAGAAGATTCCCTATTAAAAGAAGACCCTATTGAGGGTGATCCCCACACCCCTTGGACGAACACCTTTCGTCTCCCGTGATAAAAAGAAGGCTATATCTAATGTGGAGCATAGAAGCTTCCATCCATAAGACTTCACATATACGCGTTTTCAACCTTCGCTCTGCTGGAGCTATTTAGCACCCTCGCACTACCAAGGGGACCGATTCAACCCACACTAGACGTTCAGAAACTAAGAAAGATAGGAAACACAGCAAGTTTTAGCGTGTTGATTCTGCCCCAAACTGCTTAATGGCATGTACTTGTTGACCTTATTTTAACACGGGACCTTAGAAGGTCACATGTGTAATCCGAATAGGATGAAACGCCGTTAAACACAATAACGCTGCGTCTTTGTGCCAGCATTTAGCAACAAAAAGATGTTTCTCGATGCTATCGCATCAGACAGTTAGTATCAGGTCACCATCAGAGCCTCCATCTCCTGCTCTATCCGGACCTGACCTGACCCCACCCGCCCCCACAACTGGCCACGCCGCTGACAGTCAGCACGTCCGCCGCGCCGGCGCGCGGCTACGTCTGGTGCGCCACCGTAGCGGTCGTAGTGGGCCGGGCTCCGGCGGTTGTTCCTCGTTGGCTGTGCTGCGCTGGCTCGGCCATTGACCCCGAGCGGCGGCGGCGGCGGCGGCGGCGGGGCGGCGTTACGTTATGCCCCGGCTAGAAGCAGTGCCCGTGCGGAGCGACGCCGGTTGGCAGTGGGCTCGGTTACCGGTGCAGGTCTCACGGTAGCGAGAGGCTGCGACTGTGTTGAGACGTGTGCGCCCTGTGTGCAACAGCGACAGAGAGGAGAGACCTCGCCGTGTGTGAGATCTCGAATGTGCGGCGGGCCGGCGCCCGGCTGCGGCAGTGAAGGAGTTTGACACGTGTCACCTGGGGGTGCACCTGGTGGAACACGAGGTGCGCTGAGTTGCACGTTAACAGTGATACCGATGTGCGGCGGTGGTCGCTGTTACCGCCGCCATGACGGAGAACACAGCCTCAGTCAAAGCGTGAGTACCGTGAGAAGCGGTCGCCATGTATTGTTTGTGTAACGGTTGACCTAAATATGCGCTACTGGTTTTGGTCCGCCATTGCCGTAGGAGTGGGAGGGCGTTAACCTTCCCGGGCCCGGTGAAAAGGTGCTGACACGGCAGAAGTGCCGAGTGTGCAGCTGCTCCCGTGATCACATCACCTGCCTGCTGTTCTTGCGCAGCCTCTGCAAGCCACCGGAAATAGCATTTCCCAACATCTGTTTTCTGTTTGGAAAACAAAATGATACTGTGACTTTATTTGGGACTCAGGAAGCAGCTTCGCTAAGCGTAGAACCAATCATGGAACTAGGGTTTTTTGCTAGTGGTATGACGACTGTGATCAAAGGCGCAGATATCGAGTCCGTGGATTAGGAATTCTCGGTATCGATGCATCGAGCTACGTTCGTTTGCTACTGCCGTAATCTAGCGTTTCTCCTGGTCTAGTAGATGCCCATGCCGGGTTTCATAGGTATTTTCTGGATTTGGAACGACATGCTTGAACTTCCTAACCGTCAGCTCAAGGGATTAGAGGTGGGCGCCTTTCTCAGAAAATGAACGTCTTCCTTTCGGTTGGGTAGACAATTGTCAGTATTGCGGCTGCAACAAAGTTGCACCAATTTTTCTGCTCTCCAGAAACATAAGAGGCGGAAGTCACCCCACGTGCTTCTCATATCCGCGCTTGCCACAAGCAGGCTCAACTCAACCTCAGCCAGAGGCTGAACCGAAGTATCCGAAAACTATCTAGAATTCCTGCCGCATCCACGCACGTTTACCCGTCATCCACCATTCTTCGGTACTGCTACCACCCCGGTTATTTCGTGGTCACGGTTGCTGAGTAGCGGTGACTTTTGCTGCCATTCCGCGTACCGAGTGTCCCCCTGCCGGGGTGCCGCTGGTCGGTTGCAGTGCAATGGAGTGGCGGGGCGGCGACGGTGCCAGCTCGCCGACTGAGTCCGCCTCCGCCGCCGCCGCCTCGGCCGTTGAACCCGGTCGCCGGCCGTTGCACTGTGCCGGGACGAGCAGCCGCTATTGGAAAGCCAGGCCGCCGCGCCTGTACGGGATCCTGGCCAGACAAGTGCTTGGATCGCAGGGAAAAGACACTCAGATCCCAGCAGAGCTGTCGCCTGTTTTAGAATCTGAGTCGAAAACACTGCATTTTAATTGAGAAGGGGTGGCGTTTCGCAAGCTTTGGGCTGTTCAAAGTCTGTGGATACAAGCTCTGTAAATAATATGAGCTCTGTGAGATTGTTATGATAAGTCGTTAGGACACACGTGAAAGCGAGAAACGCAGACATGTATCACAGTCGAATACTACCTTCGTGTATGTCCCTACATGATCATGTATGTACTTGGTGTTGCACACGTGCATGATACATGGGTAATGGTTAATGTATGCATTTGATTGAGAACAGGGATGACTCATTCGTATTTAGCGGATGAACAAGGGAACAACAAGAACAACAAGCAACTACATCAAATGCCTCGCTCATCCTTGCATAGTGCTAGACACAAAATTGAAATGTACGACAGCATCGGAACCCTATACAAGAATGGGATTTCTTACTGGACACCATAATTCGCAACCAGGCCCATGTTTTGTCAGCGTAAGGTCTACCGAACTGAAGAAACTATCTTTCTGGCAAAGCATGTCACGTGATAAATGTTAAAAATAGCATGGCTTTTGCAGCCTTACATGTCGCAAGCAGTCAGCACAGCGGAGCTTTATAATTACCCGCGATGCTTGGGTCAGTCCAGGGCAGAAAGAATATATATGTATGTTTTGAGCAATGAAAAGTGGAAACAAAATGTGTTTTTTCTTATTTCCATGCATGTTTCGTCCATAAACGGTCATTTTTAGAACTTCAACAAAGTGTTTCATTCCCTTGAAGGAGCCTCTTCCCAGGGCTCGACTGGGTCACTCGGGACACGGTGACGCGCAGTGCGTGGTGGGAACTGAACCCACACTCTGTACAGTCCTGGTGTGAAGCTCATGACGTTGACCCCCTGTACATGCTTAACACTATTCCTGTCAGGCTCCCAGCTGCCCATATTCCTGTCACGGGGGGCAGGTTCGGCCCCCTCTCCTGACGACAGATGGGGATGAGATAAGACATGCCAGTTGCAGAGATACGCAAACGTTAGATACTGAGTGATATGTTTCACGTAGAGACCATTGGCATAATGTAAAAAAGGTCAGAGGCGGATGCAGGAAAGCAAAATAATGGGGGCAGAAGCATATTGTCAATGTCTAAACGGCATATACATATGTTCAACGGCTTTTGGACCTTTTCATATTGCCCAACCTTTATCCTCCCATGCCAAATCCGGTTGGATTGAATCCCCCGGGTTTCACATGGGCGGCATGCTGAATAATACATAAAAATAATACAACCATAAAAATTCATCCAGAATCCCCGGGATTCTGAATGGTCTTGTCACTTTAATCCACCTACCGATGAATTTGTTTTAATGCATTCGGTCTTGTACGATTGTTTCATGCATTGCAATTAGTATACTGAAATAAGCTAGCACATGGGTGAAACCACCTAAGCTGCAATACCTGGTCACGCCAATGGCATCTTATTACCACATGCTTGATGGTAGTAAGCATGGTGTGGTTACTTTTGTTCCTCCCGCCTGTCCTGTAAGCAGTTTGTTCACTACGCAAGGGTACAATATGACTACATCTACCCCTCCCCCAATTTTGAGTTCTGGAACCACCTCTGCCAAAAATTGTCTGAAAATTTTAATAAGCTATCGCCTGATATCTTATTCATAGCATTCATATATTCTAACTGATCTCACTATTGTTACGAATAGTTTTGTTCGACGAAGAACATGGGGGCGCGGGTGTCAGCCGCTGCTCCCACGCAGCCGACCCGTTGGCCCGGCGGCTTCCTGAACAAGGAGCAAGCTCTCCAGAAACCCTTCCAACAGGGAAAGAGTTGGCGACGCCATATGACCCTGCAGTTGTGTCGATAGCCCAATAATTATTTGACGAAGAACGCACCGATAATGCGTAATTTGCGGGTGTATTCTCCATACATACCGAACCATAGCTACGCCCCTGGTAAAGATATAACTTAGAACTTTCAGAAAATCTCCCAATCTAGTTTAAGGAAAAGTCAGAACGTTTTAAAGGCTTATCACAAACTGTTTTGGAGATATCCTTGAAAAACATGAGGGGTCGGCAGAATCTGCCCCCCCCACCCTGATAGGAAGAAGGGTTAAATGTCTGACTAATGCGGGACATGATTGGCAAGAAAAGGCCAATCATGTCAACCAATCAAACGTCTGCACATATATCGTACCACCCCTCTCCGGCTATGGAAATGTCTTCTTTTTTAACCGCTGACATTGCAGAAATATAGGCAAATGCTCCATACAAATATAGAACTGTCGTTTCCCCCAGGCTGAAATGGTTTTAAATCTGAATAATGACAGGAATGCAAAAATGAGAGATTTCTTCGATGCAAATGAATCATCAGGTTTGTGCCCAAAGCAGAGGCGTAGCCAAGAGATGGGTCAGCTTCTGTAATAGGCATACTAGGTATAGGAAGCACCGTCCAAATGGCGAAGGGATCAAGTCGGCGTGCTACTTTTTTATTTTGTTTTACCTCTAGAGTTTAAAGCAAATGGACCGCCTTATCGGAATTTCAGGAAGGACTGTTTATGGACAATATAAATCTGGACATCTCGAAGCCGCAGTCTGTTCCTGTGTTCAATAACTAAGAACATAAGTATAGCCTTTTTACAATTTATGATGCCATCAAATCAGAATTTGGGCCACTTGGGGTTGAACAAAGCATTGCGTGTAATTACTAGCGTGGCCGCGACTTTGCCGCTCGCAGCACGTCAATGTTGCATCAGCGTTACCATTGTTAACATTCACCACGTGACCTGGATGGCAGTGGGAGGGGCTTTGGACTTAAACCAATTAGATTGTTCCAAGCAAATGGAAAGGAATTCCTCCGGGGTTTGAATAAGAGTCTTGAGGTCCTTTATTTTGAACTTTAACCCTTGCATGTACTCGGGTTTTCGCCACCTTTGGCCTTACAGGGGGGGGGGTTGTCGCGACCCCCCTCGCGATTGGACCCTAATTGCCGTAGAGCTCCGCGGTAAAAACCAGCGCTCTGGTCGGTACAAGAACTCGCGATTGATACCAATTTTTATGACCTTAGGTCATCAGGTCACCTTCCAGGTCAGGTCAATGAACTGATGTTCGCCCTGTTGCGGCCCATTTTGCCGTTTTGGCTGCTATTGACCGGAATTTTGGTAACAAATAACATTTGTATTGCCATTAAATGGAGAAACGGACATTTAAGCGTCGATTCATATGCTTTACACCCATGTGACCCATCTAGGTAATGCAGGAGGTGAGGCCAAATATCAAAGGTCGCTGACAGTTACAACTCAAAATTGCCCAATATGTCTAACTTTCAGTTTCAGAGAGGTAATTTTGGACGCTGAAATCAAATTTAGCACTTTAAACAACGCTAAAGGCTTCTTTAATCAAAATATCAGGTCATGAGGTCAACTTCCAGGTCAAGTCAATGACCAGGTTGACTTCAATGAGTAGGTAAAAAGGTAAATTCAATATTGGAAGCAATTCAACTTGTTCAGTGTCCACATTGTTTGAATGGACTATTTTCATTAGCCATTCTGCATCATTTATGCAAATTTAGTACGTGTCTAATCATATGTCACTGCTTACGCCCTCTTCAAGGCCAAATTGGGTCAAAAGTCGAAAAAGGTCAAGTCCGTATTGGAAGAAAAACGTCTTGTTCAGCATCCTTCTCATGCTGAAAATTTACTATACATAAGGCATTTTGCATCATTTACGCCAAGTGCCTGTTCGTCATCTGTTATTGAGTACACCCCCTTCAATGTCAAATAGGTCAAATTTCGAAAAAGGTAAAGTCCATAAAATATGCAAGCCAACTAGTTTAGTGTCCATACCATTCAAATTGACTATTCATAAGCCATTCTGCGTCATTTACGCCCAGTAAGTGCTTGCTTCTTCATCTGGTATTTTTTACACCCCTTCCAAGGACAAATAAGGTCTCAGATCGAAAAAGGTCATTTCCGCATCGGACGGAAGTCAACTAATTCGGTGTTCATCTCATTTAGAAATACCGAAGCGAAACATGCATCTGTAGTTGTTATTCGACGCAGAGTTATCACTGAGGTCACGCAAGGTCAAATCAAGGTCATTGAAGGTCAAGAAAGGTCATGAAAGGTCTAACCTGATAAAAGTGATCTTTAAAGGCTGGAAGAAAATATTCTGGGCCAGTTCATGAACAAATGCTGCAAAAAAAACGACGAGAGTCTATGGAGCATTCACGTGAAAACGGGTACAGGCGCCCAAATGACCTCAACATGCCTCCACTCTTGATGTCATAGCTCCGTGACCTTGAAATGTACGAACAATTTTGTTTGCAAAACATGCTCAATGAATGCCCCAGAGGCTATACAAACGTTCAACGCTCTTACTTAAACAGCTCGTTTTCAATTCTTGAAAAACCTTAAAAGGAGTTGCAACAACCCCCTGTAAGTGCGAGGGTTAAGTTGTGGGTAAAATTAATACAGAGAGACTTGGGCGAATCATAATATGCAAATAGTGATTTATCGACACGCCACAAAACTGCTACCTTAGTTCACAACCCATTATAAAGAGGAGACACTTAATTTAAAGGAAATGGGGAATCCTGGAGCAATTCTAGACTGGAATGGGCTTAGAAACATTTCCCTGAATATTATGCATTTGGTTTTATTTGTCTTGAAAATGGCTGAACATTTCAATAATGTAATAAAGGCGTAATATTTTCTAGGTTTCAAAAGTGTCCACATCATTGTGACGTCATCTTGTGACGCTTTTGCATTTTAAACCTTATTCATTTCCGGCACAAGTGAATACTGATACAAATGAAACGTTTTTGAGGAAAACCAGGACCCAAATGAACTCAAAAAGACACCAATAAATTTGAATATTTTTCTTTGTATATTAAAACATATTTGACGTTCGAAACTAATCGTGAAAGCAGCTTATACGCATTTACGCCCACTGATACTAAGATCACGCCTAGCCAGGGGCATGCAATTTTTAAATGCCTGCGCTGCCCAAATTTGAAACGGTGTCTTCAACCACCATCTTAAAAGGGATAACAGAAGATGAAATTTATTTTAGCCTTTCACAAGCGTTTTTTACAGCATAAAACCAATTTTAAAGGCCTAGGAATGAAAACCGAGAAATTTTGAGAGAAATGATAACATTGATTCGGCGCATCATTGGGGTGCCTACGCACCCCAAAGAGAGAATAATTTACACCCCTGTGCGAAGTACATGGCTTTTTAAGGAGGCTAAGGTTCGCTCTACTCACCAGCTCTGCGGGGCGTGAGTATTACGTCATGTTGCCCATGACTACCAATGGCCACGTCATCTTACGTGGCTACGCGAGGGGGGTGTAGGGTCGGCAGGACAAAGGGACTTCAGCTTTTTCCGTGAACAGGAAGCTCTAGAACAATGATATTTCAAGCAGTTTCTCGGCATGCTCCGTCACAGAGATAACTGAGTTCAAATTCTATAATAAAGGCGTCACATTTCCCTCTAATCGCCCTCCCTGTATCGCACTAGATGAGCCTGAATAAAAAATGTGGAAAAACAAGCTCCGTAATGTCTCTTCAAATATTCCTATCCAAGAGCTTCCGTGGTCAGGATCTGCAAGATCTGGTAGCATGTCTTTCGCGGGATCCAGGCACATGTCTGCCCGGTGCTGCGCCGGATTCAGAGTAATGTCTGCCGAGTCACCGGCCTAACCACTAGTCTCTGCGGCGACTGTACCTCGAACGAGACTTGGTATGCAATTAGGTTGAGGTTATGCTACGTGCCACAGGCCAATTCCTGGCGACATTCCGCAGTTGCGCTTTCAATTCCACTCCCATCAATGATCAAGACTGGAAATGAACGAAGTGATTGATGTGTTCTGCGTCAATTTGTGCACGTTGTAGCTGCGTATCGAATGTGTGACGTTGAACAAGGATCAGTGACTTAGCTGCGTCCACGTGCCGATAGCTGGCGGTGCCATGTTTACCGAGTGAGTTCACTGCACCGTACGAACTCCTTTCACCGCGCCAGCTGCGCGCCTCAATTCGCGCATTGCTACTGCGCGTGCGGATATGATTCCTGGAAGTTTATGACAACGCAATTGAGTTTTCGCTACTATAAGCTGCGAGGTGACGTTAGAACTTCTGCGGGTTGGGGATTTAGCAGCATTTACCGGTTTGTTGGCCTGAAATGTCACAGTTGGTCGTGCTTTCGGGAGGCTACGCCTTGGCCGCAGTCGGATTCGGGGCGGAGCAGGGCTGCAGGGGGCGCAGTGCATGTGACGGGCGGGCGGTCGTCGGCGCCGCCGGCCCTGCCGTCCGAAGGTCATTGCCATTTCACACCGGCCCACCGGAGGCCCTCAAACATAACGGTGCGCTGGCGGCGCGGCGCGGCCGACCCTGCCGGCGGCCGCGCCGCGAGGTCGGTCGTCGCACCCAGCCAGTCACAACACTGACGCACCGAACGGACACCACAGTTGAGAGCCACAGCGCCGGCGGATGGCAGCGCTGCACAAAGGCGGTTCACTGGAATCGGTGGTTTGTTTTATATTGGGGTTGACTTGCATTTTGTCGAACATGTTGCCACCTCGAGTTTTGCTCTCAAAATGGTTCGTCATCTGTCGAGCAGAAGGTGCCAACGTGTTTTACAGTTTTAACGAATGACGGAAATAACCATGTCGTAATTGACAGAGAGGCGGGTACCCACTATTCCAGTCTCACGCTGTTCAGCACCACAGTACCAACCATTTTAGACTTATCTCAGAAGGCGCGCATGCTGCTCCTGTCATAGCGGGCAACGCCAGAGCCAGCAAACGACACGAATCGCTTCTAAAACAGCTAAGGAAACAAACATAATGTTTCATCATGCTTATATCGATGTACCAGCCATGGCAACGCTGTAGTGTCACCGCCGCCATCTCCGTTCCCGGCCGGTGTCTGCCGAGCTCAGCTGCCCACGTGCGCCGTATGACCGTTCTGTGTAGACGGGGTCGTCTGTTGGGGTCAATGACCGCGCTGGCGGGCGGGAAGACTCTACGCCGAGGCAGGCGCGCGCGCGCGGTCGCATCGCTGGCCGGCGCGGCAGCCCACGCCCAATGAATGGAAACCACAGCGGCTGCCGCATGCGTCGACACCGTTATGGAATGGACTACGGCACTGGAGCATGGACCTCTCCAGCTCAAGGTCATTGGGCGCCATGGGACCGGATGCCGGCGCCTCTGCTGAGAGCTGCTCGTGTACCGCATCACGGACCACCATATCGGGCGGGCAAGGTCTTAGATACAAACCAAGGGAAAAGTGAGCCGCACTGTGCCCGATTCCGAAGAACGTGTACCGTGCTCGCTTCCGTATGGTCGCTACCCGAAGGCAGTTTGAATGCGCCCCCCTCCAGGAGCTCCTCATCTCTAAGTTTTGGGATTAGGTCAAACAGATTTTTCGTTTATACTAAGCTCTGCCGTTTACCTAGCGCAGAGAGACCATGAGGTGAATGAACCAGAGAAACCACCGTCAGCACTTGGGCCGCGCAGGGGTCCGTTCCGTAACGGAAACCGACGCCGGGATGCGGTCGTGCTGCCACGAAGGTCAGAACGCTAGCTTAAGGTCATGGAAACTTCCTATCGCTTATGGTTTCAGACATATAGATATGCAGAAATAGATAAGCTTTCAATCAAATCTGACTGGTGCGTATCCTGGTTCTGGAGCGACCCATGATACATTGCGGATTATGTCAATGGTGACTCCAAGTAGACAGGCGTGTCGTCTCGATCTTTTTCTGGAGGACGGACTCCGCTTTGGCTACGGCGGGGGAGGGGAGGCAAGATCAAAGCTTTGATATCGTCTGGGAGAGAGGATTCTAGGTAGTTCACCTGGAACTTATTTGAGAAACATGTCTAGGTATGTGGTCAGTGGTGGATCCAGGATTTCATTTCGGGCTGGAGTTGGCGGGGAGGCTCGAGCCTCCCCCGCCATTGCCTCCGATCAGCCTCCGCCTATGCATTAACTATAGGCGCTCAGACATTTCGTGGGGGGGGGGACTTGAGCCCCTAGCCCTCTTCCCGTTGTATCCGTCACTGTATGTTTTAATGCAAAATGTAAAAGAGGTACGGGCTTCCGGTAACATCTCATTATTGGCCGTGAAATTGTTTCATATTTACCAATTTCCATAAACGGAGGCCTACTTAAAAAAATTAGTTCTGCAACAAAAATATAAAACAGTGATAGAAATAGAGGGTAATATCCATTATACACCTCCTTAAGCTAGAATCCCCAGCCCCAGAAAGCCCCAGAAAAACTGACTTGGAGCCTTAAAGATTGATTCTGGTAGTATGATGATTTTGCTAGATAGCTGTTAGGTTTTTATAGGCACGTGTACTGCTAGTTAATCTACGTGATGCAAGTTAAAAAAACATTGCACTTGGCGCACTTGCTAGGTCCACCAGTACCAAAATGCGCCAGCCACGGGCGCATTTGGGTCGCTATGTGAATGCTATGGAAATTAGTGTAGGCTCCAAGTGTCTTTCGGGGGGAGGGGTCGGCGTTGCCCCACCTGCCCGCCCTGCCTTTGTCTATGTCGTGAACAACATTTAAGCCATGTGTAGACCGGTTTCGACTCTTCTTGAATTCATCACCCATACAAAAGATAAAACAACATTTTCAAACACATAAGATACATTACAGCCCTACATCGGCATTGTCGAACGATTAAATTATTAGAGAAGGATATATAAGAAGACAAACCTAGACCAGCACAATCTAGCCCGTGGTGATGTCACCACCTCACCCAAATAGCCAGATTAATTTTACGCACAGCATTCTTATTGGTTTGAACCGATTTCAGTTATCGGTTAGATATAGGACCGGTTTAGGTATAATGGCTTTTAATCTAACAGTTTTTTTCTTTGGCGTCAGTTTTTTTGTTTTTGGTGTTGCTCATAGTTGGTGATTTTGTTAATATTCATCACAGGGTGCTGTTTGCCTAGTCGCGTGGTTTGTGCTGCATTTTTTATGAAGGACCTAAAAGTTATACCTATAAGTTATGAAGGACCTAAGTTTATTACGTTTTAGTTTTGGGGTGGGCCTTATGCAAGTTGAGCGAGTCGCGACTCAAAACTAATGTGAGTCGAAGTGAGTTGTTGCTTTGTAAGAAAATCAGCTGTGTTTTGAGTCGACTCACCAAACTACGTACTGAGTCAGAGCGTGAGTTGCCAATTTAGAAGAAAGCTATGAATTGATAACGTTCATCTAAACTCTGAAGCTCGAGTTGAGCCGACTCAAAAACATTCTGAAACGCACATATTTTCAGCACATGCCCCGGGGTGCCACAACCTGTCATAATCAAGTCGATGCGCTGTGTTATACTGCATAGCATATACTCCCCGGGATTATGAACTGAGGCGCAGCATCATAGCGCGTAGGGATATTTCGTTGCCAACGACCGCGGAGGGGAAGTATTTCTGAATACCCTATGATCTCAAAAACCAGCAGCGATCCAAAAAACACACTGAAACCACTCTACCCTCTTCCACTGTTGTACCAAGTTTGAAGTAATATCCTTTGAGCTGTGGCGTTACAGGGGCCAACAGGGGTCAACTTTAGGCTGATTTAGTCATAATTCAGAAATCAAAGAAACATCCACACACACACTGATAAAACTAGGCGACTTTTTGCGTTTCTGCAGAATATGATAGAGCAAGTTGAATATAGCGATGATAGCTAACGATAAAATCAGCACGTAGAAGTCATATCATCCACAGCCGCACAGACAAAACTGTAGCTGACGTAGCTCCCCCTGTTTACTGGCAAGCATCATGTCTCTCAAAGCCACGAGAAAATCCCTCATAACACTGGAACCCTGGAACCAGTAGGCCTGAAACAAAGATAAAATACCAAGGGTATTAGTGTATTCTTCTTCAACGAACGACTTGAAAACATGCAGCATGACCTTGTTTGGTCACTAAGGTCCGGTTAAGGTAAAAAAACATTAAATTTTTATGAACATGTTCCATATCATTGGCATTCGTAGGTTATACCCGTTACTTTATTATTAAACATATTCCTGTCTCTTTTTTCGTACTAAAATTATAGACACCTATGTATTTGAAAACCGTGACTTTGGTGACCTCTTACGATTTTATTGTTGATCTGATATCACAATAGCGAGTGGCCCACCGATGTGTTGTTGCAGGAACTTCCCAATGTGCATCCAGAAACTTGATCTGGCTCTTTTATGGCGCTATATAACCTTCGCAGGCTGGTGCGCCCCAAAACCAAAATAAATTATTATTTTGGGAGCCAAGTTCCACCCTGGTTTGGCCTGGTACATTTAAGTAGAGCAAAATCGCCTGACATGGATTTAGAAATGACGTCAAAACTTGCTGACATCACCTGACCTGATAGAAAAACAGTCAAATCGATTATCTGACTGGTATACAGAGTAACTAGTCTAGAGTTTAAATCAGGTTAGAATTATTGGTGAAAATACCGAGGGGGTCGCAGAATTGGCGCCCCACGCAGTGGGTTAATAAGCGAAGAATACTGTTTAAAATGTGGAAATTGCCTTAGGCGTTCAAACACGGACACTAGAAACACGTATTTTCAACGTGTAAACCAAGGAGACTTCACATAAAACTCTGGGACTCGACCTATGGTTTTTTACTTTCTACTCTGTGCTCCTCTTCGGAGGGAGACGACAGGTCCTACACAAAAAACCATAGGCGGGCCTAGAATTGCCTATTGGAAGGCAATTTCACCAGCGGGCACCAGTTGGCTCGGAGGGGTGCCACCTGCTTCCTTTGCCCCTGAATCTACCCATGCACAGAATCTATGGTTCAACAGGTCTTACGCACAAAAAATCTGGTTTGACAGGTCCTTTATATAGAAACTGGGATTAAAACAGGTTTTACACAGAGACACTGGGCAAAACAGGTCCTACCTAGATAAACTGGGGATAAATGTGGTGCACATTAATTTATGTAGTGGCAGTTAATCTTAAATCCAGGGTGGTATGCTCTTCTTGTTTTCAAGAACTTATTTTCGCAACCATTCTTTGAATTGCATATGTATCCAGTTGTATTACTGTTACAATGTTTGTCTTTCAGCAATTTGTTTAGCGACATGTGGAATCACTAGCCTTCTTCTGCAAATGCATTCATTCGCCTTTGGCTTTCATCCTGTCAGTCGCTAGAGGTTTTTTTCACGGCCTTACACCGCACACTAGATATCTTGCGTTTGTATTTGGAGTGCCCGAGTGCACTGACCGGTACAGTCGAACGATAGTGGTGGGGGTAGTGGTCTCGACCATGGGCACACCGACGACTCTCAAGGTCAGAGCGTCCGTCTGGAGCCGACATCAAGGTCAGTGACACCAGACCTCAGCTGCCGGCGGACGGTGACCTCATGCCCGCCACCTCACCGAGGGATGGGCCGGGGGGGAGCAGCAGGCGTTGCCAAGTTCGATAAGCTCACCGGATTGCTCAGAGATTGCACATGGAATGCAGGATCAGCTCGCTGGTATGACACCCGACATCGGCGGGCTTCCTGTGCCTGGCATGAATGTTGTGGCTCCATTTTAGGGCATAGGTTTATTAGAGACGAAAATAAGTAATATTTACGCTCCTTTGCATCACTATCGTGAACGCTTCGTAGTGAGAAAGGGGAGGCGGATGAGAGGAGACTGGCTTTGTGAAACACTGTTTTTCACCCCAGCCAAATAGTGATTTGTAAAGTCATGCAAAGCTGCAGTAATCCAGCGTTTCTTCAATAAAATCACTAAATCACTTTGCTGAAGTCAGAGATGACACCTATTATGCTGCACACTGTCCAGACGGCACCCCAACCATTGAAGATATGCCCAAATAGTCTCGCCTGCGAGCTAGGGAGGCAATTTTAGGGTTGTTCCAGGTCCCAATTGGCGCTCCTGAAATAGAATACAAGCTGACATTATTTTCTCTAGCCTGAAGACAATGCACTTCATAGAAATAAAAAGGAAATCCTGAGGTATTTTGCAGAACGCTCCTTGAAGGTACTCTTGGAATTAAAAAAACATCTTCAAAAATAGGGCACCTTCAAGCTTTTTTGCAGAAGGGTTGCACCATTGTACTAAAAAGGTACCCTCTTAAAGGCTCTCAGGCTTGCGAGTGGTCTATTTTGGGTGTAGGCGAGACCACAGGGGCTTGAGAGGCATATGCCCCCCCGTAGATCGAGCCTTGCCCCGTACCATCCCCAAATGGCCTTGGCTCCCCTTAAAACCTCCTTGACGTTCCCTGAAACGTCATAGCTGCTCTCTTCCCTTCCCAGGATGTGAATATAGATTTGGCGCCCTCCAAATAGCCTGTGCGGTCCAACAGTTGGGCCCATCCATCCCGAATGGAGTCCCTTTGACCGGGTGTCCCACTAACTACCTCTGATTGGAAATCGCGGAGCCGCTTATGATTTTAGCAGAGCCGGGTGGTCCACCTTAGCTACTTGCGGACTCTCCAAATGGTAGCGGAGGAGCGGTAGCGGTTTCCAAATTCGGGTTTGGGTGGACATTTCAGGAAACTTTTTTGGACATTGGTGGACACCGGGGATTAGGTGGACATTTCTTGTCCACCTAAACAAAAGGCAGCTATCCACGTTTCTGGGGATGCTTATTCATATACCAAGAGATGGCGTTAGGGTGGACATCAAAATACGTCCCCCGAAACAGTCGGAATTTCCATCAAAAATTTTTGACGGAATTTAGTACCGATCGGTGCCACCACGTGGCGATGCAATCGAAAAATCAGCTGACGGTGCGCGCGCGCGCCGCACGAGCGCAGCGTTCTTGAATGTGGGAAAATGTTGTTTCAGTCGTTGTATGGCATCTGAAGCAGGGGCGGATCCAGGATTTTGCTAGGGAGCATAGGCGGATCCAGGGTCACCGATCGGGGAGGAGGGGTGGCACATTGCTGTGGAGGACCAAGTATCCGTCCTATGGGGTGCCATTTTCGACCGGCAACGCTATCAGGTGTCCGCCAAATTCTACCCCAGGGCGCCGATTTTAGCATCCTCGGGGGGGGGTGGTGGAAAATGACATTTCAGGGGCGCTATCGATCCTTCAAAGGAGTGCCGTGACTATTTTTAAGGCGTGCCAAGGCTTGATCGGAAGGAGCACCTCCCCCCTTTGCCCCTGTGGATCCGCCTATGGGGGGGGGCAAGGACTCGGGGAGCGGCTAGTTGACCAGCTGAGGGGTGGCCCTTGGAGTTTTATAAAGGGTGCTTTTGTGACACTAATTTTCCTGTTGCCGATGTCATTTCAAACAGCGCTGACAAAAAAGCCAGGGAGGGGCAGAGTTTCTGACGTTGTTTCTGTTAAAACAAATCCCTAATGATACAGGGCGTCCTTCTATGGACTACTTTTGGCAATTGAACTCGCGCAAGAACGGCCACTGGTTATTTTCAGGACCACTTTCTCTCCCCAATTTGGCCGATCTGCGCCGATTGAATAGTGATACATCCACAATATTATATGTGAGGGAGAATTTGTTGGACTTTATGATCCATTTGTAGGGGACGCAAGCAAAATCATGTTGGGAAATTTCCTGCCGAGCTTTCAATATTTTTCTCACAGATAACGTAGGAATTTTCAATTTTATTCTGGCCCCAACATTTCTTTAGTTGCAAAGCGAAAAAAACATCCGCAAGATTAGTAAATGATGCAAGGCTTAATACATCATACAGAGCTATCAATATATTCGGAATATTTCTTAAAAAATAAGGGATATTTGTAATCGTGCTCAAACTCTGCTCCATAGGAAACATGATATTACCAGCTCGCTATACTGCATCGTAGCATGTTGTCGTTCCAATAGATACCAAAGCCACATATTGGGCGGGCACACAACCATATATGTGGCGGGCATGGGTGTGGCATGGGAGATCCTGAGTGATATCTGAAGATCTGGGCAAAATATAACACCGATCGATATACAAGGCACACACTAAATGAACTCGAGGAACTTTTACCACTGAAAACTGAGGGCGGTCTATGTTGCAGTGGAGCGATCTAAGGGTAAAAGGGGTGAAATAGGGGCACCCAACCACAAAGTAGAGGACATCCGGAGGTGAATGCCTTAAGGAGCAGAAAATGGTGGAATTATAACAAGTGTTCGGTTTTAACGATGCAAAAACCACCAGGGATATACGCGTCACCAACTCTTATCCTGTTGCGAGCCATTTGGGGAACTATAAAAACTTATCCAGAGGTCCCACCGGGACTTGAACCCAAGATCCATGGCTCACAGTACAAGTACGCTATCCACCGAGCCACGCATCCCCTAACAATGGTGGAAAGGGGGCGGGCAATCATGGAGGACCGTCCAGAGAGGATGAGAAGGATGCATTTTGTCGTGGGCCGCTCGAGGGCTGAAAATGATCGATTGATTATGAAATAATGGCGCCAACCACAAACCAGAGGGCGACCGGAGGGGGATGAGGACGGTTCACGTCGAAGTGCCACACCGATAGCTCAGTTGGTAGAGTGTTGTGCTCCACCCCTCTGCTCAGGAACATGCAGAGACAGTAAATGTGCAGGTTTGGGATCGATTTCCCTCAAACGCTCCGGCGCTCTATGTTTACCTGACGCAGGTCGGCTGGCAGCTAACTGGTGATTAGATGACCTTAGCAGGGCAGCTGTCCCTGTGCTTTGGGGAACGTCAAAATTTGGCTTCTAATTAATCATTCATTGTGGGAGTTGCTCGTTATGATGTTAGGGTCGAGGTCTCCGTGGCAAGTCCATTGAAGATTTAAGGGAGATTCCGGCTCCAAGAACCGAACTTGAAACGACTTGAAAAAAATTGTATTAACCCTCGCCCCACCGGGGCCATCGATCCCTAAGGTTTTTTCAGGATAGCAGGAAAACGACGAGACGCAGGACCGTGGTTGAGGTCTCAATCTCTTACCCTATCATTTTCCCACCATCCCTGATATTTTTACCCCGGGTCACCCACGGTCAGGTCACCAGGAGCTACGTTTCTCAGTCGATCGATTTGAAACTTCCTACACTTCATGGCCACGCCAGGGTCTACAAGGTGTATATCTGGGATTTTTTCGATTTCGTGACCTGAGATCAGGTCACGAGGTGACTTCTCCCATTTAAAAAAAGCATGGGAAAAAGCTGTCTTATGATCTAAGAGCCACAAAAGCGATTGCAAATGCTTGGCTTGCTCAGAAAAGCTTGGACACCCTTTCACGGATCCCGGGGGTCATATTTGCCCTTTGATCTCTCTGAGGTCATCCAAGGTCAATAAGTATTTTAGCAATAACTTTTGACCTGATTAAACTAGAGCACTGAATCAAACACCATCGTGTATGTCTCATCCTTAGCATCCATTTGATATACGGCAAGGTCACTTTCTGACTTTAAGTGACCTAGGGTCATATGAGGTCACGCGGTGACCTCTGGAGGCCAAACCACTGGCGGGAGGTCATTACGGTGCAAAAGCAGGAAAAGGTCTGGCATTTTGCTATCAAATGTAGTTAGCCAGATCTCAATAGCTCTAATGGCATAAGAGTTACGCCCAGTTTTCTAAAGCATTGCATATTTGAGTGAAAATAGCCTATCGTGACCTAACTTGACCTCTGGAGGTCAAACTATTGACCTCAGCGCTTAAACATGTGAAGTAATTTCTTACTGAATTCACGCGAGCTTTCTAATGCACTTTGCAGATTTGCGCTAACCACCATATTTTCGAAGTTATTGTTGGCATCGATGGCCCCCGATCGATGGGGCGCAGGTGGCGCCGGACCCCCAGTGGGGCGCGGGTTAACAAGTAGAGGTGTTCAAAAGTAACAAATGGTTCTAAAGAGCAACAACTGCTGGAAAAGGTGCGCCAAATCATGCATAAGAGGGCGGCTTAGAGTGGATGAGTGCGATCTTTTGTACAATGGAGCACCTTAGGGCTGAAAAGGGTCGGAAAATTGTCAAAACCGGGCGCCCAACTGCGAAGTTGAGGACAGACAGAGGTGAGCGCGGTCCATGTTGAAGTGGGGCGGCCTAGGGCTGTCAAATAGCAGTGAAGGGTGAAGAAGGAGGGCTCAGTCATGCACTGGAGAGACACAACAGTAGCCCGCCCAAGGGCTGAAAGGGGTGGTCAATCTTGAAATAGAAGGCTCCGAACCACAAAATAGAGACCGACCGGAGGTGGGTAACGGCATCCACCATGAAGTGGGGAGTCCAAGGGCTGCAAAAGAGTGGCCAGTGGTAGAAAAGGGACGAAAAGTCATAAAAGGGGCGGCTAAAAGTACACGAGGGCGGTGTATATTACAGTGGGGTGTCCAAGGCCTGAAAATGGTGGCCAAACATGAAATAGGGGCACCCAACCCCAAAACCGAGGGCGACTGGAGGTGAGTGAGGGTCGGTCACGTCGAAGTGGGGAGAGTTAGGAATGGAAAAGGGCGGCTGATAATGGAGAAGAGGTGAGCACTCATCGACGCCCCACTACAACATGGACCGCACTCGTCTACTTTTGGCCGCCCTCTTCTGCATGATGGTTCGTCCCAACTATTGGCCGCTCTTTTTGCAGTCCTGGGGCTCCCCACTCCAACGTGAACCGCCCTCACACACCTCCCGCCACTCTCCATCTTGTAGTTGGGCGTATGGAAAATATAGGGACCCGCACAACTTCAGATGGGGCCCGTACCCTATCAGGGCGGCACACAACGGGGACCTATGCAGCCTAGGAGTTAAAAACATATCAATCAGTTCAAAAGACCCGCAAAAGTCTGGGTGGGAACTGCAAGCAGAATTTTTCCAGCCTTACCATAGGAATTTCAAACCAAACTTGTTTAACCAGGAATATTGGGACTTGGCACCGACGGGCAATTATTTTCCAGAAGCACTGAGTCCTTTTGAATCTTAAATAGCATATCGGCAGACTACGCGTTAACTTTTGACGCTGATGTGTGCACAAGCTTGCCTATATTTTGTTCACCGACGTGATCGACGAGTGTCACCAACATTGTTGGCAAGTTGGAAGATTTTTCGAACTCTGACTGTAAGATTGAGGAGTGTACACTGAAAAAAACAACACCTGGAGCGTAGAATTTCAATCTGTCTAGTCCTAAACGTATCCCATTTTCGAGCATTTGTTTAGAATTCTTAGTAAATTCATTCTGACAACTAGCTTGATTTTAGAATTAAAAGTGTAAATTACAAGCGTGTGGTAATTTAATATCTGTGCTATTTTAGCACAGGGCAGTTCCATTCGTGCTGAAAATGCAAAGGGGTAAATTTATCCGTACATGTACTCTGTATAGTATTTCTATGGAACTCGCAAACTGCCTCAAGAATAGTCTTACTCTCCTGTGGTGAAACAATTCTGCCAATAGATTAAAACGAGATATTTGCTGATTTAACTACGCTTAAATGAATGTTTTAATTCTTCTTATCTTCATTTGAGTGTGTTTCTATGATATAAGAAGGTATTTTTTACTACAGTTGACACGTGGGTGGAATGCTGCCATTTTGTTTTCGCTTCAGTTCTGAGCTTGAATCACCGCATTGCAGTTCTGCATCCCATAAAGTGTTGATCTTGACGCGTGGAGGTTAGTCTAGCCGTGGAGAAGAAACGAAGACTAAATCATTCTAGCTAAGTGCAGCAAATAGCAAAGAGCTGTTGAATTTGCCTCAATGGGCCTGAATGAATCGTTTATATACATATCTTTGTCTGGCATCCAGGACGTCGTCAAGGATTTTCTACAAGAGGCCCGGATCCACAGTGGTGAGCTAGTGATAACCCATATTTTCACTTGAATTAAGCAAATCCAATAATATTCCAGCAAAGATATCGAATGTATCCGTTTCCGAACAGTATAGTGGTTTCAACCCCCCCCAATAGTGATGCTTTTTTTTAGCCACTCTCGGGACATAGATTAGTCATTCTAGGAAAAATCGTCCAGGTAGGCACGAAAAAGTCCAACATGACCCACTTCTCGGATTTCCACCAAACTTTTACCCAAGGCTCTCCATACAAAATAACAAGTTGGGCCCATTTTCAGGACCAAAGGTGAAAGAGATCACCAGATAGAGGTCATGAAATTTCCAAGGCTAACACGAACATTGAATCAGAAGTAATTTTGTATCTTAAAAGTGGCTGATCTGAATTAATTTCTATGAATATTGCTGGATAGAAGATACAAGGGTTCAGATAAGAAAACTAAAAAACTTTGACTTCAGGTCAGGTTTTGACCTCGTGACCTTGTGAACTCCTCTTTAGATATAAAATTAAAAAAGAATCATATTCCCATTTTTCACTGGGTGCTCCTCAGGGTATAAGCTAACCAATGGTGCGTGACCTATGTTTAAATCAGATTTAGTAACAGGTCACAGAGGCCATTACCAAGGTAAAGTTATCTTTTTTTGGCCATGAACGGTTCTCAGGCCACCTCGGAAAAAGGTGGGGCTGGCCTCCGAGACCCCCTTCAGTGCGCGTGTTAAGAACGCTGTGCAGCGCCTCAGAGGTGATTTGCGGTGATGAGCGAAAATGATGTAGTGATAAGCGGATATAAAAGAGGAAAATTTGGGCTGTGTAAAAAGCAGAAGCCTAAGACAAAAACCATATACCTAGTAATGTTTGTGCAAAGAGGAACTAAATAATTTTAGTGATTGAAGGTCGATTTAAATACTGTTCCAGATTATAGTGCAAATTAGAGGAATTTATGTAGATTATTAGAAGTGGGTATGAAAACAAATGATTTAAACTCTTCGTTGCGTTGTGTATGTTTATCAGAGTGTATATCAATCAGCCTAATCAGACTAAACTGACCTCAAACGCTCCATGAGAATAAACTGGGTCGTTTTTTTAATCGGTGTTTCTTTACCGCAGCAACGTAATATTGAACGCGGGCTCATTTTGCACCTTGCAAATATTTTTCTACGCCAGGAATTTCACATTTTAATCTATTTTTACCCCCTAACTTCCAGTTTACACTCTTCCGGTTTAGCTGACAATCTTTTTACTCCAGTGGTATAATAATATTCCCTCAAAACACATGCATTTTTGCATTACAGCGGGGTAAAATGGGTTGCGGAATAATGCTGGAAAGAGGAGTTGATTTCGGCACCGAAGAAATAATACTAAAAGTGGCGTACTTTTTGGTAGTTGATATTTTCACACCCCACGGGTTGGGGTTGTATTATTCTTGTTTCATGGCATTTTACGCTTCTCAATCTAAAAATATCGGGTGTAACATATTCACGGAAAGAAGAGTGGATTTTGGCACCGTAGAAAAATCCAATTTCTGGCGTACTTTTTTCAGTGTATAACAGTGGTTGACAGCTATTAATACTTAAACCAACACAGCAGGCAGATGAACGCATTTCGACAAAAATGTATTCTTCACCATCTATGGTAGGGGGGATAAGGAACCCGCCATCAAGACATGCAGCAGTTTCATCGTTTAGATTTTTGTGCAAAATTATCGTGCGACAGAACTATAAAGGCACCGTTTTTGAGGATATTCTAATAACGCTTCTTGAATTATTCTATAATGTATACAAGGAAGCTTCGAGACATTCTAGACTTATCATTTGTTCTAAATAGGTTCTAAATAATGTTCTATTTTTATTTCATCATCATTATTGTTTTTGTTATTATTATATAAACTATTATTATTTCTCTCTCTTTGCTAAACCAACTCCTAATACAGCCGCAGATTTTGGCCCATTTCATGAAGCCTGGCCTAAGGTTAAAAGTATCATTTTTAGCTATATGTGCTGATTCAGTAGCTCTCCTATTATCTTTGTTTTTACAAACTACTATAATTTCAGCTCTATCCCAGTTTGGTAGATGATTTGTTTTCATGGAATGTATGACAAATGCACTGAATTCTGGATTGTTTCGAAGGTCTCTTCTATGTTATTTTAATCTTGTTTTTAGACCCCTTCCTATTTTGTTTCGAAGGTCTCTTCTATGTTATTTTAATCTTGTTTTTAGACCCCTTCCTGTTTCACCTATGTACGATTTCGTGCACGACCCGCACGGCAACTGATACACTACACTTTTTGGTTCTGGGTCATCGGATCTTTATTTTATTCGCTAAGATGCTGCTAAGTTTTTTACCGGAACAAAATGCTTCTTTGCAACCCGTTTCTTCAAGTTTGTGTGCAATAATTTCAGTTGGTTTGGAGTAAGGTATCGTAACACATCGTATCTGTTCCTTTTGTTGGATTTCGCGGATCGTTTTCTTATATCTGGAGCTTTCTTCTTCATATTTATCAGAAATCCTCTTGGATATTTTCGTTTCGTGAACGAGGTCATAATATGTTCTATCTCTTCTTGCAGGTATTCATCAGTACAAATACGGAAGGCCTATCACTGTGACCTGAGTAATAATGTACATACATAGCATTCCTTGTTCGTTGGCTTTCGATATACTTTGAATTTAACTTCGGCATTCCTAACAATCTCTGTGTCAAGGAAAGCTAGAGTTCATTTTTTGCATTTTTAAGCACTCAGGTCAATGGTTTGACCTCCAGAGGTCAAGTTAGGTCACATTAGGCTATTTTCACTCAAATATGCAATGCTTAAGAAATCTGAGCATAACTCTTATGCCATTAGAGCTATTGATATCTGCTAAAGTATGTTTGGTAGAAAAATGCCAGAACTTTTTCTGCTATGTGAAACGTAATGGCCTCCCGTCACTGGTTTGACCACCAGAGGTCACCTCGTGACCTAATATGACCTAAGGTCACGAAAGCTTAAAAAGTGACCTTGCCGTATATCAAATGAAAGCCAGTGATGTGACATACACAATGGTGTTTGATTCAGCGCTCTAGCTTAGTTAGGTCAAAAGTTATTTCCAAAATACTGTTTTGACCCTGGTGACCTTGGATGACCTTAGAGAGGTCAAAGGGCAAATATGGCCCCTGGGATCCTTGAAAAGGTGTTCAAGAATGCTTTTCTGAGCAATCCGAATATTTTCAATCGGTTTTGTGACTTTTAGATCATAAGATAGCTTTTCCCCACGTTTTTTCAATGGGAGAGGTCACCTCGTGACCTGGCCTCAGGTCACAAAATAAAAAATCCCGGACATACATCTTGTAGACCCTGAAGGGGTCACAAAGTGTAGGAAGTTTCAAATCTATCGAGTTCGAACTGTAGCTCTTATAGAGCTCAGAAGTTGAAGTGAGGTGACCTTGGTTGACCTCGCCTAGTGACTTGACCTTGGGTGACCCGGGGTAAAAAATTTCAGGGATGGTGGGAAAATGATGGGGTGAGAGTTAAAGCTCTCGACCGAGGTGCTGCACTTCGTCATTTTCCTGCTATCCCGGAAAAAAACCTTAGGGGCGACATCGATGGCCCCCTGTGGGGCGAGGGTTAAAAAATAAAAGCACGTGTCTACCCGAACCAGCACTCACTGCACCTTACTATACCGCAGCACTAGATGTGCCATAGCACACCTAGTTCAAGTTGTAAAAATGATCAGCGAGAAGGTGTAAAAATTACGCTGGAGCTACGCGCGGCCGTTTTATTATACCTCCGAAAAAACCGAGGAAAGGCGGATACCTGCCCTTCCCCGTCAATGCACGTGTAAATTTACCATGAGATCGGTGATTTGTGCATTCGAAATTACTTGATAAATGTCTGCCAGGTACAAAATGACCAGTCATATGAAACGCGGCATTTGGTTCACATGCTCACATCATTGATAAGAGCCACATTTGTCCTTATCTACCTTACCTTCAGGTAAGTAAGCCTTTATAACAGTGTGGTGCTCCTACCATCCGATTACAGTAAAAATTCATGCCACCCTGGCAATGATTAGAATATTAACTTGGTCCACCATAACTTAATATTAAGAACGTTTAAATGTCCCTGGAAACGTACTTGGTAAGAAAATTAGAGTCCTCCATAAATAGGTTTTTTCCAGCGTAGAAATGTCCCCGGAAACGTTTACAATCAGAAAAAATTAAGTCCACCATAACCTAATTTCAACGACATAAAATGTCCCCCTAAAGCTTTTTTGATGACAAACTTTCACCTCACCGTACGGTCCACCCATAGTTTCAATGGGGTACAACAGCAGATATGTTATAGATGGCGCCCACATCTATCAAGCCTTGCTGGTTTTGACGTCGTGGGATGCATGGTTTCCATGTCCATGCAAACCTGTAAAGATGAAATGTCCCCCGATACCTGATTTGGGAAAATGGGTGGTTTCTTCAGTTAACCCGCGCCCCACCGGGGGTCCGGCGCCACCTTCGCCCCACGGGGGCATCGATGGCGCCCCCTCCAACTCCGAAAATATGGGCGTCAGCGCAAATCTGCAAAATGCGCTAGAAAGCTCTCGTGAATTTAGTAAGAAATTACTTCACATGTTTTAGTGCTCAGGTCAATGGTTTGACCTCTAGAGGTCAAATAAAGTCAAGATCGGCTATTTTCACTCAAATATGCAATGCTTAAGCAAACTTGGCATAACTCTTATGCCATTAGAGCTATTGAGGTCTGGTAAAGTACATTTGATAGGAAATTGCCAGTACGTTTTCCACTATGCGAAATGTAAAGACCTCCCGCCAGTGGTTTGACCTCCAGAGGTCACCTCATGACCTAATATGACCTGAGGTCACGAAATGTCATAAAGTGACTTTGCCGTATATCAAATGAAAGCCAGTAACAAGACAAACACGATGGTGTTTGTTTCAGCGCTTTAGCTTAATTAGGTCAAAAGTTATTGTCAAAATACTGTTTTTGACCCCTGGTGACCTTGGATGACCTTGGAGAGGTCAAAGGGCAAATATGGCCACTGGAATCCGTGAAAGGGTGTCCAAGAACGCTTTTCTGATCAGGCTGAGCATTTTCCATCGTATTTGTGACTTTAAGATCATAAGACAGCTTTTCCTAATGCTTTTCAATGGGAGAGGTCATCTCGTGACCTGACCTCAGGGCACAAAATCAAACAATCCCGGATATACATCTTGTAGACCCTGGAGAGGTCATGAAGTGTAGGAAGTTTCAAATTGATCGACTTTAAAATGTAACTCTTACAGAGCTCTAAAGCTGAAGTGAGGTGACCTTGGTTGACCTCGTCTGGTGACCTGACCTTGGGTGACCCGGGGTAAAAAATTTCAGGGATGGTAGGAAAATGATGCAGTGAGAGGTAGAGCCCTCAACCGCGGTGCTGCGCCTCATCGTTTTTCTGCTATCCTGGAAAAACCTTAGGGGGCATCGATGGCCCCCGTGGGGCGAGGGTTAAAAGTAGCGGAGAAGTGGGTCGCAGACTCAAAAGAATGTTAACCATTACCGTTACTGACGGATTGTTGAGGGGACCGCCGCCAAAAAATAACTAGGATATTAAGATTGATTTTTATCCCCAAAAAAGGATATGGAGGAAGTGTTTTTACCGGGTGTTTTTTGCATTCTTACAATCAAGCTACTAAGTCTTATGTAACATACCTACAGGTAAGAAGTAATTTCCTTGAAATTTATTTCAAAAGAACAACGAAACAACGAAGTGTTTTTACCGGGTGGTTTTGTTGCACTCTTACAATGATGCTGCTGAATTTTATGTAACATGCCTGCAGGTAAGCTGCAGTTTTCCTTGAAATGTATTTGAAAAAAACAGGGAAAATATTTTTGGGCTTGGATTAAGCAGCACTTAATGTATAATAATAAAAAGAAACAATGACGGCAAAGCGGAGTAGCAGGTAGCGGTGTCTTGATTTTGAAAAAAATAGCGCTTGTAGTGTAAGCGGTTTCAGCTATGAAAAATAGCAGATGTAGCAATCGTGGTATTGAAAATTTGGAGCGGCGCCCGCCGCTGTTGGTCCCAGCAGACTTGCTTGGAGACAACCAAAACTGCGGCCGCACACTGCAGGTTAACTGGGCGAGCTCGGGATTAGTTGCAACTAGAGGCACGTTGAGTCACACGTAATAACTCCACTGTTTTTCAGTGATAAAGCTATAATTGCAACTATGTATGTGCGTAACAATTCTTCTTTCGCGCCCACCTAATCGTGGTAACTGGCTTGTAGTGGTTTGCAGACAGCAAAAAGTATTTTTGCGGGCAGAAGTATACTTATTTTCAGTAAAAAAATTTTTGCAATGAATATGTAGCTCCTAGAAATAACGATAAACGCAACTTAAGACTGCTGACAATTTAATTGACGCCTTATTTGGGCCTAGAACTGTGAAAACGATGACTTGGTTTTGGAGTCAGCTGGCTCTGAGGTAGCAGCAGGGCCTCGCGGTAAGTTAGCCACATGGATGTCAGGGCTTGTTTAGCCATTATCAACGCGCTTAACCTACGCCCCACCGGGGGTCCGGCGCCACCTTCGCCCCACACCGGGGCCATCGGTGGCCCCCCTCTAACTCCAAAAATATGGGGGTTAGCGCAAATAAAGGTCACAAAGTGACCTTGCCGTATATCAAATGAAAGCCAGTGACAAGACATACACAATGGTGTTCGATTCAGCGCTCTAGCTTAATTAGGTCAAAATGTATTGTTAAAATACTGTTTTTGACCCCTAGTGACCTTGTATGACCTCAGAGAGGTCAAGGGGAAAATATGGCCCCTGGGATCCGTGAAAGGGTGTCCAAGAACGCTGTTCTGAGCAATCCGATTGTTTGCAATCGTTTTTATGACTTTTAGATCATAAGAAAGCTTTTCTTCATGTTTTTTTCAATGGGAGAGGTCACCTCGTGACCTGACCTTAGGTCACGAAATCGAAAAATCCCGGATATACATCTTGTAGACCCTGGAGGGGTCATGGAGTGTAGGAATTTTCAAAACGATCCACTTAGAAATTTATATCTTATAGAGCTCAAAAGTTGAAGTGAGGTGACCTTGGTTGACCTTGCCTGGTGACCTGACCTTGGATGACCCGGAGTAAAAAAATTAGGGATGGTGGGAAAATAATGGGGTGAGAGGTAGAGCCCTCAACTGCGGTGCTGCGCCTCGTCGTTTTTCTGCTATCCCGGAAAAACCTTAGGGGAGCCATCGATGGCCCCGGTGGGGCGAGGGTTAATAAAAAATACTTGGTGTGACTCAACTCACCCTGGGCATGCAACAATTGAAATTACCATGCAATATTAGGAGACACAAGGCATGAAGCGGAAGAGTACAAAACAAGCCAAAGAACCCAATAGGTCCGAAGAGGAACCTCGACCAGGGTATTGAGGATGCGATGGAGGAAAAGGAAATCAAATACGTTGGGATTGTTCTCACATGTTTCTGAACAGCAGCCCGGGAGAGGTTCGGGCCAAAGTTGCGACATAGATTTTCTTGTTTCTGGTAGTTTCGGTACTTTTCTGAAAATTAAATATGAAAAAAGAAGCACAATTGTGTTACGCGTTCCCGCAGCCTGGCTCAACTTACCCCGGCACGGGGCGAGTTGAATCATTTCCCCTAATGTCATCAAATCTTTCAAATACCGAAAAACTGAAACATTAGCACACACATCACTTCAAAGCAAACAGAAAAGGTTTTTCAGCAATGACAGAAGGACGTCTGTACCGGCAGCTATGTCTGAGATTTGCGACCTGAACAGAAATGTTCAACCAGCCCCGATGTCCCTGAAACGGAGGTAAAATCATGCAAAGTTTAACGGTAGAGATGATCATGCAATTGTAACATGTCACAAAAAACACAAATTTGGTCGTGCAAATAAGCATTAGGTTTGCTTGGCATTCACCAGTGATACTTTTCCCTGTCCTTGTAAAGCTCCGTGCCCGTCCTGGGTGAGGAGCCCCGCAGTCCGCACCGCCTTCGGCCATGTCCCGAGCCCCGCCCGTCAAGTGGCGCCACCTGTTCAACGTCGGGAGCGCCGCTTCAGCGCCACACTCGCAGCACAGCGCCATTTCCTGTTTACCATCAGCTCCGGTCCAAAGTAGGACACGCGGCACAAAAAGCCGGCCTGCAAAAACCGCCTGCGTGAATAAAATGGACAAGGGAGGAGCCTTGACGGGCGCCGGAGTGGACAGCTGACAAAAACAGCGGGGGCACTGCCGGGGTAAAAAGGTCAGCAGCGGCAGCTTATTGAAACGGATCGGAACCTGCTTGGCGCTATGATGAGGAAACTTCCAACAGCTAGGATGCGACAGTGCTGGTGATTTACTCTGCCTTGTGCTTACGACGTGCTCGGGGCCAGCACAGCAGGGTGTACGTGCAGCGCTGGTCTGGTCAATACTTTGTTGTTCCGGCCGGCATGTTTTCTGCACGTCCGCTCTACAAAGCTGGCCCACTTTCATGGCCGCCACGAACACGATTTCGGTTTTTGCGCGAGGCGCACATCGATTTAAGTTGTATGTGCTGAGGCAAGAAGAGTAATTGCAGCCTTTGTGCTTGGCTGACCCGTGTTGCTGGAGGCGTAGTATCTACTTGAGTTGCAGGTTGTTAAAGTTAAAACTGATTTAAAGTTTGTATGAGGCAAGTGACTGAGGGAAGCAATGACAATGTTTAAAGTTTAAAATTACAGTTCCCACGTTTCGTTTTGCATTGCTAACACATCGGTCATTTTGATGAGTTCAGGGTCTTCTCATTACTATCAGCCAGGAGTGTCTCCATAGATCCAGGGGATATTCCACAGATCCAGGGGAGAGCATGCCGGCTGTGCCCTCGCCCATGCGCTGGAAGGCTTATCATATATTCCCCCCCACCACCAAAGGACAGTGAATATTAGAAAGAAATTGCAGCTCTACAGCGATATGTTTACATACATCTTGGTTATGTATGGCTATGGTTATGGTTATGGCATAACCTTACAAAATGGAAGGAGATATTGCCTTGGTGGGTGACTGGAGTACCTATTTCAAAATTTCTCTCGTAGCAGAATACTTCAAGAACGGTGGATAAAATAATACGGTGGTGCCAGCTTTCATCTGTCCCACTCTTAGCGTTTAAGAATTCGTAAGCCTTCATTGGTCTGTCCATACAATTCGGTGAAGATTTTACCTAGTGTTTGCACTGTCAACTATGAGGATGAACTTAATGAAGGACTGGGCCGGTAAAGCAATTGATGCTGGAGGCAAGACTATTCAAACTTTTTTCATATAAGTAATCAACAGCCGTAAAAACAGAGACCTGCCGTAAAACACAGGCCTGGCCTTGTGACTTGTGACATCTGAGAGGTCATCTGGGGCCATATAGACAGGTTTTCATTCTTGGTAAAAAACTTCATAATGAATAATTACAAAGCTTTGATTTTGATTTAACTGCGTTTGTATTGTCACTAAGCGTCGTTTTATATGCGTTATGATAATGCTTAACATGCGCATTGACGGGGGTGGGTACCCGCCCCTCCCTTGGGTTTTTCGGAGGCTGCATAAAAGCAGCGGCGCGTAGCGCCACCGTACTTGGCATGCCTTTTTACTCAACATTTTTACAACTTCTGTCAAAATTTTAAGGTGAGGTCATCTCAGGTCAGGTCATCAGTACAGGTCAAGTGACCTGACCTCAAAAAAGCTTAAGATAGCACAAGTCGGAACAGGGTGAACTTCTCCGATTGAAACTCATATCACATAAGGGTCCCATCGAGTTCTCTAAAAGATGTTCCGGTATTTTTTATATCGATGACCTAATGTCAGGTACGAGCCATGACCTCTCCATTGGAAATACATGGGAAATTTGTTTAACTGAATATCTTAGTAACAAATGGTGATAGAGCGTTTATTTTAACTGCATTAGATTGTTCTTGTCTTTGCAGTTCTAATGATGTGCATTTTATCCACTTTGACTTTGACCTGACCTCAGCTCAGGTCAAATCCTTGATTTGACCTAGCAAGGTCATATTACATATCATTCGATTCGGCTTACTACGAGGATTCATAAAGTTCCAAATATTTTGCTCTATCTTTACTTGTTAAGATGTATGACCGAAAACCTTCATTCACATGTTATCCCTTTGACGGCATGTTTTGAGTTCTAGTGACCTTAAATGTGACCTGACAAAAAATGGTACATATATTTTCGATGGAAAAGTGGATGGGCTAACCAATACCGTTTACCGTTTTTCGCTACCTAGCGTGGTTCTCGAGATCTTAGGAAGGCGGGTATCCGCCCACCTAAGATCGCCCGTCAAAGCGAATGTGACTCAGACCCCCGTCAATGCGCGTGTTAAACTTATGTTGGCCTTAGCCTGACTTGAGATCAGGTCAACTTTATGAGTTGACGTTTAAAGGCCGTTTCTTACGTTATTGAAATTTCCGCTTTGAGAAGGTTTTAATGGTGTCTGAAAAATTATTCTGCCACAATTTAATGAGATGTATGCATGACAAATCAGAACTTTGATTGTAACCCTGTTTTACCTCCACATTTTGACCTCTCACGACATGAATGTTGATCTGAGCTAAAAGAGATAGAAATAGATAAGTAATGAGTTTTAAAGATATCGACGCTTCTATGACTCGTTCTTCTCCGCCCTCTTCCCTAAGAGCCGAAATTGGGGGTGGTGCTCTACCGTGCCCATTCTCAGACCCCCGTCGTCTTGGAAAACTCAGAGGTGCACAAAGTATGCAAGCTGTCTCAAAGTAAATGTGATGTATACCTGCTCTATCACTCGCAGCTGGAAAGTGTATGCTATATAAAATGTAGGTATGTAAAAATGTACGTTAGAAAAACAAGCAGACAATTTTGTGTTGAGCTATATCCGCACTATATGTGGCAGGGCATCCTTAACCCGCGCCCCACCGGGGGTCCGGCGCCACCTTCACCCCACCGGGGGCCATGGATGGCCCCCTCCCTCTAACTCCGAAAATATGGGCGTTAGCGCAAATCTGCAAAGTGCAATAGAAAGCTCGCGTGAATTCAGTAAGAAATTAATTAGCATGTTTTAGTGCTCAGGTCAATGGTTTGACCTCCAGAGGTCAAATTAGGTCAAGATCGGCTATTTTCACTCAAAAATGCAATGATTAAGCAAACTGGTCATAACTCTTATGTCATTAGAGCTATTGAGGCTTGGTAAAGTACATTTGATAGGAAATTGCCAGTACTTTTTCCGCTATGTGGAACATAAAGACCACGCCAGTGGTTTGACCTCCAGAGGTCACCTCGTGGCCTAATATGACCTGAGGTCATGGAAGGTAAAAAAGTGACCTTGCTGTATATCAAATGAAAGCCAGTGACAAGACAAACACCTTGGTGTTTGTTTCACCGCTCTAACTTAATTAGGTCAAAAGTTATTTTCAAAATACTGTTTTTGACCTCTGGTGACCTTGGATGACCTTGGAAAAGTCAAAGGGTAAATATGACCACTGGGATCCGTGAAAAGGTGTCCAAAAACGCTGTTCTGAGCAGTCTGAGTATTTTCAATCATTTTTGTGACTTTTATATCATGAAACAGGTTTTCCCCATGCTTTTCCAATGGGAGAGGTCGCCTCGTGACCTGACCTCAGGACACGAAATCGAAAAATCCCGGATATACACCTTGTAGACCCTGGAGGGTTCATGAAGTGTAGGAAGTTTAAAATCGATCAACTTTGAAATGTAGCTCTTACAGAGCTCTAAAGTTGAAGTGAGGTGACCTTGGTTGACCTCGTCTGGTGACCTGACCTTGGGTGACCCGGGGTAAAACATTTCAGGGATGATGGGAAAATGATGCAGTGAGAGGTAGAGCCCTCAACCGCGGTGCTGCGCCTCGTCGTTTTTCTGCTATCCCGGAAAAACCTTAGGGGGGCCATCGATGGCCCCCGGTGGGGCGAGGGTTAAAACTTGGCTGTGGGTAACGCAGCTCATACTCTGTGAAATGAAACGGCAGGTGAGGGGCTGACATGTGGGATTATTCACTATTGATTGGCCGTGATTCAGCACTAATTTTGTATGTGCACGGGGGCAATTGGCTTTGCCAAGCCGCGTTACTAGACTGGGGAGCGACTGCCCGGGCAAGGGCGTAGTCAGGCCTTCTTACCGATGGGGCTTCTGATAAAAATATCAAACGGATAAAAGCCGTCGCATGCCACCGCAGAGTTCATTATGATTTCTAAATAGGAATATTTATCCTGTAGTTTCTCTCTGTTACGTAACACGCGTATCTGGGTGCCTCTCTGGACGGGGCATGTGCAGGCCGTCCTGATAGTGCTGCCCGTGCACCAGTTGGTATCATAGCCCCGCTGGTGAGGCCGTGAATCAATTCTGCCCGGGGGCCAGCGTCCAGTGGTGCGCCCCCGGCCATTTGCACAGCGCACATGGTGCAAACCTACACACGTGCCGGCACAAAGGCCAGGTGGGAGGTACTCCAGGAACCTCCCGTGCCCTGTTGACTCACCACCCCGGCCGGCGGCGCCGGCTCCGGCAACCTGGTGACGGCCGGCCTGTCGCCTGCGGCGCTCAGGCACCGAGCCCTCCCGCGCGAACTGGACGTTCGCGGTTTTTCCTGAATTTCCATGCACTTCTGAATTTGCGGGCTGCTCGCAACTCATGTAAATTTACAGTTCTGATTTTTAGATTTTCAGATTTCCATGCACTTAGAATTTTCAGGGTGCTCGTAACTCATGTAAATTTACAGTTCTGATTTTTAGATTTTCAGATTTTCCATGCACTTCTGAATTTTCAGGGATGCTCGCAACTTATGTAAATTTACAGTTCTGATTTTTAGATTTTCGGATTTCCATGCACTTCTGAATTTTTAAGGGTGCTTGCACACTTGTGTAAGTGTACAGTTCCATGTTCTTGGCCACATACTTTGCTAATTAGTGAATAAGTTGAACAGTGGCAGATACAAGGGGGTTAGGGCACTCAAGCCCCCCTCCCTTTCCCCATGTCCGAATGCCTAAAGTACATGCATGGCCAGAGACTGTTCCCAGGCAATGGTGGAGTGGGCTCGAACCCTTATCCCCCCCCAATGAATTTCTGGGTCCGCCACTGGAGCTGCGCCATATTGATGCAGTGCCACATTTGACTGACGCGTCCCAGTCGCAGCGTTGTCATCATCGTAAAAGTATCACTCTGATTGATGTGCGACAGGCCTTTTGATTAAACAGTCTGCAGGAATAGGGTGGAATTCAGCTGTAAAACAGCACAATGTCAGGAATAGAGCAGCCGGTGACGTCGCCTGCTCAGTGCCGGCATATCTCCGGCGGGCGGCGGGGGCGCACATGCTGTGGAATGCTGTTTACTCCACTCTGAGCGACGGAGTCGGTCTGACCCTGAGGCTTCCCCTCAGCTCAGCGCCGCGTCCGATTTCAGCGACGGAGTCGGTCTGACCCTGAGGCTTCCCCTCAGCTCAGCGGCGCGTCCGATTTCAGCACGGACGGCGGAGTTTCTGGCGGTCTGACGGCCGGCTGTATCAGTCTGACCCTCAGGCACGTCTGATATTGACTTTGCGACGAACTGTGTCGGTCTGACCCTCGAGTACGTCTAATGTTGGCTTTGCGACGGACTGTGTCGGTCTGACCCTTAGGCACGTCTGATGTTGGACATCGCAATAAACGATGTCGGTCTGACCCTCGAGTACGTCTAATGTTAAATCTTGTGACAGACTGTGTCGGTCTGACCCTCGAGTACGTCTAATGTTGGACTTTGCCACCGTCTGTGTCAGTCGGACAGAGGACACCGCCCCGGTAGCTCAGTTATTGAAATGTTTGTCTCCGGTATAACGCTCCTTCATGCAGTGCAAGTGCGTTGGTGAAGGTCTGGGATCGATTCCCCTGAGGACGCCCCGATACTCTATATTTACCTAACGTGAGTCGGGTGGCAACTGACCCGTGAGAGAGTAAACTGAGCCTTTGCTTTATGGTACGTTAAACATTGGCTATCAAATGCACCATTAATTCAGAGAATTACTAGTTTCAAGAGTAAGATTGGAGACCCGCATACATGTCCATTGACAAATGTTCTGAGATGCGGATCCCAAATGCCGAACTTGCTGAAGATGGGACAAATAAAAATAGGTCTGACCCTGAGGAATGTCAGCGATACTCATCGACTCTCTCTAGCCCTATCAACGACTCTCTCTAGCACTTTCAGCAATTCTAGCACTCTCAGTAACTCTCTCTAGCACTCGTATTGACTCTCTAGCACGTTCAGAATCTCTATCACTCTCAGAAGCTCTTCACTCTATGTAGCATATGCGTCGGAATAGGGGGGTGGGGGGTAGGGCAGTGGCCCTCTAACACTTCCAGCGACACCCTAGCACTCTCAGCGACGCTACTCTCACACCAGCCGACAGCGCACAGACATTAGACACCAGGGGCGGACGCAGACCCGAGTTTTGGGGTCCAAACCCATGTCTGACTCTCCTCCTGGGGCGGGGGGGACGTGCGATTTTGGTGCTCGACAGACTTAGTATCAGGGGCGTAGTCAAGGGGAGGACGGCAGGGACAGCCGCCCCCCACCCCCTGGGGGCTCGAAGGGCCTCCTGAGGACACGAGCCGTGCGAGGCGCGGCTCGCACGCACTGTGCTCGATGGCCAATTTGAAATTTATACCAGACAGGGCCCTCTTAAGCCCTCTTCAGCACTCTATTCTGTAACAAGCAGGGCCCTGTTTACCCATCAGGGCCCTTCTGTCGCTGTCGCAGGGGCCCTTTTCGGGGCGTCGCCCCCCCCCCCCCACAGAGCGAAATCCTGACTACGCCCCTGCTTAGTATAAGCTACCTCTCCAGGTACATTTTCGCTCTCCGGGGAGGGGGGCGAAGATTTAATTGCTCGACAGACCTAGTGTAAACACCTTTTTAGAAAATTTATCCGGCCTTTGGGGGGCCAAAAGATAGTTTGGCCCCCCTTCCAGCGCTTTGGGGGGCATGGCCGCAATGCCCCTCCCCTGCGTCCGCCAATGTTACGCACGGTCTCAAGAGGGTCCCAGGAGACTAAGAGTCGACATATTGGTTACATGAGCCCAGCTGACACGTAAATGTTGGCATTCAGCTCGCAGACGGTGCCAATAAAGTAAACATTGGTAAACGTGGAACGCGTGTTTGGCCGTCATTTCTTTCTTTTTGTGTTTATTTTTTTCTTTTTTTATAACTGGTTTCTGATGATTTGTTACCACGTTTCACTGATCTCAGAATGAAGAAAACGTCGTTTTTGTCTTTTTCATCTTCACTTTTTTCAATTATTGAGTGAATTGATTGGTGGGTTGGACATGTTTTCATCGAACGATCTGTTTAAGCATAAGAACTCTTAGTTTTCATGAATACCGGGCAATTTTTGATTGCGTCCTGAAGCCGCGGGTTGACCTTTGATCTGTTTCTATTCAGCTATAATGTTGCATTTTTCATGTATAGTTCACTCTGCAAAAGCATAGTGGGAAAATTTAGTTCACTTCAGAAACCTTATTTCTGACTTAGTGCCAGGTTTCTGAACATTTGACCACTTACAAACTATGTTAGTTGGCAGATATTTCAGCAAAATGTATGTGCTACAGAGCAGATGAGTTGATAGTTTTGCACCGCATTGAATTGGCAGTTTCAGTGAATGAACGTCCGCTTACAGTAGAGTCGTTTTTTCCAGCACATTAGTTCCATCCGCTGAGTGGCTTCTCATCATTCATCGACGTTGGCTTCTGAACAGAACGTTCACAATAGGGTAGGCTTGGGAAACAGTACAGACTGGCAAAAGGGACTGGACGGACGACATTTGAATTGAACACGGGACGAGGAAGATTAGTGACTGTTTGACTGGAGCTTTCCCGTTAACGACTGCCTGGTGGTCTCGCGATCAAGAGGGCCCTAGCTAGAGTAATGTCATAACATATCTGAATTTTAGCTCCTCACGGCTGGAGATGGGAGCCGCCCAGAATGAGAAGGTTCCATGTTTCCTAGGAACCTCACCAGAGTTTCAGCGTCTGCCTCTCCTTGCCTTTGCTATTTAGAACCCAGGAACTGGATGTTTGCGGCGTGAACGTAAACGGTGAGTGCAATTTGGAACCAATTTTTGTCATAAGCTGTACGATTATTTGCCCCTGCCACTGTCTTTGCTGGCTGGTTGTAAACGATAGTTCCTTCAACTTGGTAGGTAAAATAATAAAACAACACGAATATACGTTGATAAGTTTTGAAGTGCTGCGGCAAGGAGCATGATGATGAGTTGCTAAGATGTTCCCTGACCTGTCCCCTCGAGTCCGGAAATGTAAAAAACACTGAAGATTATATATTCGGGCACAGCCCTTCATCAGAATCATGGAGTAAATATCAATAATTCTCAGTCCTAGTATAGCCAGACCTCGGATTGAGCTTCACAGTGTGAAGAGCTTCACATGGAGTAAATATCAATAATTCTCAGTCCTAGTATAGCCAGACCTCGGATTGAGCTTACAGTGTGAAGAGCTTCACATGGAGTAAATATCAATAATTCTCAGTCCTAGTATAGCCGGGGGCGCGGTAGTGGAGTGGTGCATAGCTGTCTGCCCGCAGCCGACCCGGTTAAGGCCCGGCGGCTTCCTGAACAAGGGCAAGCTGGCTCCCAAACCCTTCAACAAGGAAGAGTTGGCGCGCTTGACCTGGCGTTGGTGCGTCGATAACCCAAAATTTTAGTATGCCGACCTTATTGAGCTTCACACTGTGAAGCTCAATACTAGGACTGAGAATTATTGATATTTACTCCATGATTGTGATGAAGGGCTGTGCCCTGAATATATATATATATATATATATATATATATATATATAATATATATATATATATATATATATATATATATATATATATATATATATATATATATATATAATAATATAATAATAAGTATGTCCTGTATTGGCTTCACGCGTGAAGCTCAATACTAGGTCTGGCTATACTAATAATTTTTGGGGCTTATCGACGCACACTGCCGGGTCTATGGCGTGCCAACTCTTCCTTGTTGGAAGGGTTTCTCAGTGTTTTTTACATTTCCGGATTCGAGGGGAGAGGCCAGGGAACATCTTAGCAACACGAATATAGCTTGTAGATATCGGTGTCACGATCAATCCTAAGTTTCTCAAACGAAACAGCGTTAAAACCCCTGCCAATTCATCATGCTTCGACAAATCATGTCTGGCTTTTATGCTAAAACGTAGCCTAATGTTATGTCATAGATCGTATTAGACATTGTTACGTTATGCATGTAGTAGCACGGTGCAACCTCTTTGATCAGCTTTGAGACACAAGTTTGATATTTTGTTTGCCTGACAGAGGACCCAGGTTCTTGGATATTATCCAGCTCCCCTCCATTACATCACTACCCACTGTATGGTAACACAAGGGACAGTTTAAAACTCACATACACCGATAAACTAGGAGTAGAACCGGAGCCGACTGCAGACTGCACCCACCCGCGTGCACCGTTATCAGTCGCGGCAGCGCTATCCTGGCAACAACGACTCTGAATATCACAGCCACTCCAACGGGTGCAGTGTAAAACCGGTACACCCGAACCCTGCCCGGGGCTCAGGTTAAAGGACGGCCGCCGAGCCCCCAGTCACCGACCTCGCGCATACATCACGGTTTTGGTGTCGCGCTTGGCAGACGGCAAGGGTTGATCAGCCGCAGGTCGACCGTGATAGTGACTGGAGACCGTGAGTCAGTGTCAGGGATGGCCGATGTTAATGAAGTGGCGCTCAGGGCCCGTGCGTGGCCTTGGGCCGGCGTCTCATGGCCATGGGTGTTGTGACGCCGCTGCCAGCGGCCTCACTTCTACGCCGCTCAGCCAGTCTGCGACGCAGTCTCCGCAGAACTCTGAACGCTGTCTCACCCCACAAACGCCACTTTTTGTGGCCGATCACTAGGAAACAAGTTGGCCCTGAACACATTCGGAAATACTTCGATCAGTGAAACAATTTTTAGCTGATAATTGTCACGGAACCCCGTAGATATGTACCGATCTGTTAAAAGACTGCATGATGCTTCTTAAACCTGGTCACATAGCATGGCGTCAATATTTTCAGTTTGAAAGATGCAGGTGTCAAGGAGTGCTATTATTTTACCTCTGTCTAAGCAATAACATCTTTGTGTGCAACGAAAGAGCTGCTTAGAGAGCAAGGTTTGTCTAGCAAATGAGGATCGATTCAGAACAAAATGGCATCTCCAGTGCCACCTGGCCCGGTTTGACCTCGGGTTGTTGGCAGAGAGAGAGTTATACTTGAGGAGTGGAAAGAGCTGCGTTGACAATTTTTGGATGAAACTGACCAAGGCTGACTAATCGGCCATATTGTGGTAGCGACGGTCATCACCCAGTGGTGCTCGAGGTAGGGGTGCTCCCATTTCCGCATTAATTTTGGCTGCTCATAGTAAACAGTGCGAACAGGATTGAGCGACAGGATCCCCACCTCGCCTGCCGCCGCCTCTGGCTGGCCCGTCGCCGGGCGAGTTCTGGCCCACTTTTGAGAACTGCTAGACGATGACGTCATCCACGCCGGTGACACGGCTGGGGCGGGTGTTCCAGCGCAGAGCGGCCGGCTGCCCCCACAGAGCCTAGTGGCAGACTTCGTTCCGATTTCAGTTGGTGGTTCTGAGAGGCATGGAGCTCAAATTTGGGATTACTGTTTTCCTGAAACGTACCGTGCAAGAGGGATAGCTAGGCAGCGATTGCGAAATTCGTTGATTTCGGCAAAGCACGCTGACATACCCATTAATTATCTGTTCTGTAAGCTTTTTGTTTTTAGTTTCAAATTAAACAGAATTTGATCGTGCCTGTAATAACTAAACGTAATGTATATAATCACATAACAAGTCTGATTGGTGTATCAGCTTCTGGCGGGCCGTAGAGTGGTGTATGCGCACAGACAGGCCGTGAGGCGTGCCCCGTCATACGGGCCGGTCCGGTGGGCCCCGGTGGGTCCGTACGGGCCGGTCCGGTGGGCCCCGTGGCCCGAGTTCGGTCTGGTGGGTAGATCCCCGGTGGGTCCGTACAGTCCGATCCGGTGGGTAGGTCCCCGGTGGGTCCGTACAGTCCGATCCGGTGGGTAGGTCCCCGGTGGGTCCGTACAGTCTGGTCCGGTGGGTAGGTCGGCGGTGGGTCCGTACACTCCGGTCCGGTGGGTAGGTCCCCGGTGGGTCCGTACAGTCCGGTCCGGTGGGTAGGTCGGCGGTGGGTCCGTACAGTCCGGTCCGGTGGGTAGGTCGGCGGTGGGTCCGTACAGTCCGATCCGGTGGGTAGGTCCCTGGTGGGTTCGTACAGTCCGGTCCGGTGGGTAGGTCGGCGGTGGGTCCGTACAGTCTGGTCCGGTGGGTAGGTCGGCGGTGGGTCCGTACAGTCCGATCCGGTGGGTAGGTCCCCGGTGGGTCCGTACAGTCCGGTCCGATGGGTAGGTCCCCGGTGGGTCCGTACAGTCCGGTCCGGTGGGTAGGTCGGCGGTGGGTCCGTACAGTCTGGTCCGGTGGGTGGTCGGCGGTGGGTCCGTACAGTCTGGTCCGGTGGGTAGGTCGGCGGTGGGTCCGTACAGTCCGGTCCGGTGGGTAGGTCGGCGGTGGGTCCGTACAGTCTGGTCCGGTGGGTAGGTCGGCGGTGGGTCCGTACAGTCTGGTCCGGTGGGTAGGTCGGCGGTGGGTCCGTACGGTCTAGTCAGGTGGGTAGGTCGGCTGCGCGAGGGCCAGTGGCGGATACAGGAGAGGGTGGAGCTAGAGGGCTCAGCTCCTCCAGAAATGTATATAGTAAATGCATAGCCGGAGGCTGATCCGAGGCAATGGCGGGAAGGCTCAAGCCCCCTACCCCTTGAAATGAAGGCCTGGATCCGCCACTGGGGGACAGCACTTGCACCTGTGGTGTCTCGCTCTCAACCCTTTTTATGAGGTTTATTGGCTATTGAGTGTTTATTTTTGGTTATTGCTTTTAGTTATTTATTGGTTCAGAAGTTAATAGATAGCTAATATAGAAAACGTACTCGGCTACAGCGTGTATCTTTGTATACTTGATGCCACCCGGGGTTATTTTTGACAATATTAAATCACTGGCGATATGGCGTGGGTGTATTTTAAATAATAAAGACATCGAGATGCACATATTTACCGTTAATAACTTTTAATTGAATCACTGCCCACGTTGAAAACGTTGGGAAATGATAAAACGTTAAAAAGGAGAATGTAAACAATAATGACACCAGTTCGCTCTTCCTGCTCAATAAAATCCTTTTCACTTGAACTTGAGAAGCAAAAGCCTCATAATAAATTGGTTGGTTGTTATACTACCATTCCTGAAATCGATAAGTTTTACAATACTGTTTGAGCTATATTCTAAACTGCTCATCTAAAGAAAAATACATCAAGTATGGTGTTCCCCATCCCCTAACAAATCCACGGCCGAAACTGGAACGACCTTTGTAGCTATTACATATAAAACCCAGCCGGTACCCGGTGGATCTGTCCCATCTGCGTAGCTGGGACAGATCTTGTGACTTGTTCAAAGGGCACCCAGAGTGTGCAGCTGCTCGGTCGCAGCTGCTGATGGAGTGGGTGGGTGTCGCGCCCGCTGCCTCCGCTGCATACCCACTGGAGCCGTCGATTGGTGATGATCCGACCGACTAACCGTCATTAAGCACAGTTTATCGCTCAAACGTCACCGGGGCGGATACGCGTCGTTGGTGTAGAGCCTGCTGCAGGAGCCGCAGCTGTACCAGGTGGCTCTGCCAAGGCCGCTGAAAACTCACACCGCCAAATTCAGCGTCATCAGCACCAATCAGCAGCCGTTGTTGTCGATAATTTGTGACTATGCGTTCAAACCGGAGGCTGAGGCCCAGCGGTCGCCCCGGGAAGCCGCGCACGTGCGTCATACAGATCACTGGAGCGTGTGCGTGTCTGGAGTGGTGTAGCTAGCAGCATCCTGGGGCTGGTGAAGAGAGGGCTTGGCCTCCTGAGGTGACCAGCTTTCTGGAGCTAGCGACGAGAGAGCTTGGCCTCCTGAGGTGGACAGCTTCCTGGAGCTGGCGACGAGAGAGCTTGGCCTCCTGAGGTGGTCAGCTTCTTGGAGCTAGCGACGAGAGAGCTTAGCCTCCTGAGGTGGTCAGCTTCTTGGAGCTGGAGACGAGAGAGCCTGGCCTCCTGAGGTGGACAGCTTCCTGGAGCTGGCGACAAGAGAACTTGGCCTCCTGAGATGGTCAGCTTCCTGGAGCTGGAGACGAGAGAGCTTGGCCTCCTGAGGTGGTCAGCTTCCTGGAGCGGCAACGAGAGCCTGACCTCCTGAGGTGACCTGTGGAAATAAATTAGGCACAATGCCACTACAGAATGATCGGTGAGCTTTCATTAACCTTCTCTTGAAATGTCTAATCTGTCCGGTTTTATTGTTAAGCCATCACTTCTAGTTTTGCTCGATTCTAGAGCATAATTTGATATATTCTATTCTCTAGAATCCGATACCTTCAATTTCTTACAGAAACATCATATCATCACATCATATCATTCTTTTCCATTATATTTATTCAATTCCGTTCCAGCATGTTTTCTTCTAGCTCTATTCTCACGTGCAGAAAGCTTGGTTTCCGTCGGGTACTAGAACTCCAATATCTAGTAGTACCGGGTCGTCCTCCGAGAGCAGGGAATTTACGCTGAGAGCGTCAACGCGTCGGAAGGACCGCACCTCAGATAAAAATTCTGTCACTTTCAGAGCAGAGGCGACCCGGCGGTGCTTAGAGCTTCCTTTGACACACGTTCGTGAGGCGCATGCTTAAGGTTATCATAAGGACCAAGACGGCGGCGACAGAGCGGGGAGAACATTAGCAAAACTATTAATGTTGCGTCCTTTTCCCGTTAAAGCGTCGTTGCTAAAGCAGTTATACCGTGGATATTATTATCGCTGAAATCATCTACACTTTGCTGTGACAGAACAGACACTGTGGGGAGTGGCGGCAGGGCAAGATAGTCCTGGAATTGCCCGAAAAACTCGGATTTTCATGTTTACATTCGTGCAACCATGATTTGAGAAAAGGTTCATAGTCTAAACGCCACCTTCGACTGCCAAATCTTGTCTATACTTATATGAAAAGTATCACGCTCCTCAGCTTCCCGAAAAGATGCCTTAAATCCTGACCAGCAGCGATGGTGGGTCCAGATTTAAAAGGGGCATAATGGACATTTCATCCCATTTATTTCCAGTCAACGCCATAGGGTTAGTGTCAAAATGCATCATTTAAAGGGGATGTGGCACCTTGGTCGAATCCTTGAATTTATTGTAATTGGGGGTACTTTTATCCGAAAATCAAGGAGACGTCCCCATGATTTCTCCTAAAAATGTACAACAAGCCCGATATATTTATTTTTAAAATGCTTCTCTAGGAAAAGAAATAAAAATCTGCCTGTGAATTATGTCATGATCTGGCAACCACTACCATATTCAACACGCTTCAAGGGCTTTGGTTGGCGGATACTCATTGTGACGTCAGCATATGTCGTCACATCAACAGCCATGACAACTGTGGCCTGCTGCTAAGGGCACATGAGGGGTACATTTCAGGTAGGTTTTAGCTTTTTTCTACGGAAATGTCGAGTTCCAAGACAAATGATGTATTGAGTACCGGGATTTCCGACTTGCTTTACAAATTGACTATCTCAGTTACAATCACATTATGAAAGTGCCAGCTTCCCTTTAAGACAGACAGACAGACAGACAGACAGACAGACAGACAGACAGACAGACATGTATTTTCATCAAGAGACACTACAAAAAATAAAACATAAAAATAATACATTGTTTGCGATTGGCGCAAAAGAAGCACGAATGCTTATGGGAGACGCCTCTCGCACGGTTGGTCCCCAACACACCGCACCACCACAGAGGGAACACCACCACCACACCGCATCACCCAGTGCCGCCGCTCAGGGAACAAATGATTGGGTGTGCCGCCCACTCACCGCCACCTCCGCCCGGCCCAGGCGCAGCTATGCGAATCGTTTTGTGTTTCGGATAAATTTAAGGACAGTTGAGGCTACTTTTTTGGAGTTTGGTTTGTTTAATGGAGAGCCATGCAGTAGAATATTCAGTTTTGATTGCTTATCCATGTTGGAAAGGTTAATGCTGGTGATAGAGAGAATTTCGTGAAACATTCTTACTCTTGCATGGTTGAATAATTGACAATGGAGCATAAAGTGTTTAATGGGGCACGGTGCCCCGGTGTCCCCCAGTTCCGCCACCTATGATCCTGACTCTTCTCCACCCAAAATCAGAATAGAATTTGGAGCTGACTTGACTTATGGGTACCAAAAATATTTTCCCAAATAATCTCTCCAGAATTTAAGCACTAAGAGCATTGCGTTTTGCTCAGGATGGCGCAATGATGACGAGAAGGCTGCCTGAACCCTGCCAGCATGGAAATGCTTTAGATGCTTTAACTTATTATATAAATACTGTAAACCACCCAGATTTTTTGTTCAAATCGTGGGAATTTTCATAAAAGTTTCATACATCGTGAATCGAAACTACTTGTGTGCTGTTCGAAAGGAGTATCGCTGATAATAATTATTCCACGTCTGACTTTTGAAAATGTTGTTGTCTATGCTTGCCAGACAGGATATGTAGGTTCCTTGGAATCCATCCATTGTGCAGTATGACTTTAAAAAAACCTAGCTAACTGGCCACCTGTTTTGATGCGCGCCCCACGCTGAAATAGGTCTCTAAGCCAGGCCAAAGCACACGCCGCTGCAACTGTCACCGGTTAGCCTTTGTTCTCATGAAATGTTTGCACTGGATCCTGTGTCTCGGCATCGGGCATGGTTCCTGGCTACTGTGTACCAGAGCCGGCTCTTGAGCCGTCACTTCCGCCCCGCTCGCTTGCATGAGTCGGATCGCATCGTGATCAGAGGCGCACCGGCGCGCGCTGACGTCTTGCAGCGTCTGCCGCTAGCGGCATCAGCCATAGGCGGATCCAGGGGGCAAAGGGGCACGTGCCCATCCCCCGGTCGACCCTCGTCACCCTCTGACATGGTCACAGCGCCCCTTGAAAGGTCGATGTTGCCCCCTGAAATGTCGCGTCCCACCCCCCCCCCCCAGGACGCAAAAACCGGCGCCCATTAATAGGATTTTGCGCCCACTTGATAGGTTTTTCCGGTCAAAAGTGGTGCCCCCTGGTTCGGATGCCCCCCTCCCCGAAGGTGCCCCCGATCAGCAATCCTGGATCCGCCTATGGCCTCAGCGCCGCTGCCAGCTGGCCAGTACGCCGCTTTCTTTGCTCGCACTGCGACGGTCCTTGGCAGCTCAGGCAAGAGGCGACAGCGCGATAATGGCCGGCTCGTGCTGGGATCAAAGGTGGGAGCGCTGCTGCAGACAGGTGGTGCCCGTGAATCGCATCCTGATTTGTCCTCTCCTTTTCGATGATCCATCTTCAAAGAGTGAGGCTCGAAAAGGGACCCGTGTCCAAGGTCACAGATCAGACGACAGCCTCCCCCTATTGGGCCGGCCGAAAGAGTGGTAAACGCACCTGCGTCTAACACGTGGTCGGCACACCTCTTCTCTGAGCGGGTGAAATCCGAAACGAAAATAATCAGGTCTATTGGGAGACTGTACAATTCACGGCGGATTGTCGGCTTGCCATATCAAGGTCTCGGATTTGAAAAGAACGTATGGCTTGTGACTGGAGTTAAAGGAGATTTCAAGGTTGATCCTTCTCTCCAAAACCTCCAGAGCGCAAAAAAATCAGAATCAACCCTTTGCGTTTTTTCCTCATCGCCCGATTCATTTCTCAGCGTGTGTCGGTTTTCTCTTCCTCATCCACCTCCCGACGGTCGGTCTTTACCCGACACTATTTTTCCCTGCCATCTCAGCTCGTACCCCGGCCGTTTCCCTGTCTGGTAGCTCTCTCCCTCCTTCGCTCTGCCTCGCCTCCGGAACTCTGCCCCGCCTCTCCCCGGTGGCCCAGCCCGCCCGTGACCATCAGGCCGGCGGTTGAGACATGAGGCGGCACCCGGCCACAAAAGGAAAGCGACCGGGCCGCCGGCTGGCCGTCGCTTTCCCGTCGGCTAGAGCCGCTTTTTGACCGTCCGCCACGGAAGCGTTTTCACTCATTGTCAAGAGCAGAGTGTCGTCAGCGGCGGCGGCGTCACTTTCACGGCCCCCGACCAGTGACCTCTCGCCGCGCCGCGGACTCGCGCCCGGAACACCGCGGCCGTGTCGCAATCCACACCTCGTCACGTGTGACTCAGCGCTCTCCTGTGATCAGTATTTATCAAGAAGGAGCTCTGGACTGAAAAGCTTCCTCTGTGAGTGAGTTTGATCAATCTGCGTTGCTTCTTTCAAGGCTGATTGCCACAATTGTTATGATTATACTACAACATCATTGGAATATCGGACCTCCAGCTGGTGCAGCACAGTTAGGATACTACCTACCTGAGTTTTCTCTTAGCCATAGCACTATCTCTCAGGCAAGCTCAAAATAATTGATGCGTACAATCCTGGCTTAGCGTTTTTGTAATCTTGAGTTTTCCTCGAAAGCTGGGGAGTAGGCAGCTTCTTTAGTTACAAAGGTATACATATTACGTCCGGAATCATTTCAGCGAAGAATGTATGAAGAGTCCAATGCTGATATAGATTTCTCTCTGATTGTTTCGACTGCTCAATTTTTTGGTAACAGCTCTGCAACGGCTAAACATGGTGGTGTATGGCCCGGTCTCTGATCACCTTGTTTTGCTCAAACAACAGCGGCGTTTTCTGCCTAAGCCAGCAGCATCAGTAGATCCAGGGGGCAAGTGGGGGTATTTAAACCCCATCGACCCTCGGTGTTCCCTGAAATGGTCACGGTGCTCCCCTGAAATATTGCTGTCCGCCCCCGCTTCAAGATACGAGTTTTTTCGCCCCTGCGATAGAATTTGGAGCCCACCTGGTGGGCTTTGCCGCCAAAAATTAGCGCCCCCTGATGCAGATAGTACTCTCAACCATGTGCTCCCCTCCCCCCATCGGGAATCCTGGATCTGCAAATGGCCAGCAACGCAATGACTTTAAGTATATCGTTAGAAAACAATCAGAGCAACGTACCATATTAGTTTCATCGCATAAGTATGATGGTTTTAAAAAGTACGTATCTGAAAAACTTCCCAAAGATAATAAAATATATGTGGGCACAAGACAGCATTAGAGGTTGTACTGGCACGAGGAGGCGAGAGAGTATCTAGCGCTAATCTAGCGATTAAGGACGTGCGCCTTCAAGAGAGCTTCCCGCCATGTCCAGAGCTTACAAGTATAAGCAAACCATTGGCGAACGCAGGGGGGCATTCCGCCCATGCCCCCCTCCCAAAGCGCTGGAGGGGGCCAAACTATCTTTTGGCCTCCCCAAAGGCCCGATAAATTTTTGAAAAAGGTGTTTACACTAGGTCTGTACAGCAAAAATAATATTCGCTCCCCCCCAGGAGAGCGATCATGTACTTGGAGAGGTAGCTTATACTAGGTCTGTCGAGCACTCAAGTTGCACGTCCCTCTTCCCCCCTCCCCAGGAGGAAAGGCTGACATGGGTTCCTCCCCCGCCCCCAAAACTCGGGTCTGCGTCCGCCCCCTGAAGCAAACAAGTAACAACTATAAATGAAGCTCCCTTTATATAAAAGAGTCCTTGGAGAATACGGTTGAGCATATGACTTCATTCATATTATCATTATCAGACGTAATCACGATTCTACTGAGGCGTTGAAATTCTTTAAATATACGTTTCCCCGAGGATGTTTTTCATTGATGATGTCTTACATTCTTCTTTTTGCTATCAGCCCTAAAATCCACCAATACTGAATCCAGAGACTAATGTCATGTATAAACGTCATAGAAATTGAATCTGTCCCCACGCCGTTTCTTATTTTGTTTTTTTCGGCTACGGCCTACTTCACCCCAAACCTACCGGCTAGATCCGCCACTGCCAGTCATTGCGAGAATTGCGCGTTCGAATAGTGTGCTCAGGGTCCCTAAGGATACCTTCAGGAATACAGTGAAATGTTGAACCTAGAAGCCGAAAGTGCACCAATTTTGGAAAATGTGTATAAGTAATAGAGTAACTGAACACGCCTATGGTATGCTATGATTATAGCAAATAAGTTTTGGAGTATGATATGGTTACTCGTATTCCTCCTTGCTGTTTTGTAAGCAGTATTTTTACTCTGCAACAAAACAATCCATTTGCATTGGATCCAATTGCACGCCCATTTTGAGTCGATGTAATTGCCTCTGACAAAAATATGTGTGAACCGGACATGCATCTAAATGAAAATATCAAAACACTTGAACCACTCTTACTATTGCTACGGATGACTAGATTGTCTTCCTCCACATGATAAAACACAGTCTGCGAATAGCTCCTCCGTAGATACCAAGCTATAAATCCATCCCATTATCTCGAAGCTTCCCAAAATCAGTTTAACTGAAGGAAAATTCTGGACAGTTTCAGAATCATATCACGAGCCGATTAGGAGATACACAGGGAAACATGAGTTGTGGGCATGATCCGACCTCTCTTGACGGAAAAATTAGATCAGATGTGGTCTGTGCCGTCGATGTGATAAGTGGAAATATGCAACGGTCAGGGGCCTGCGAGCGCAGCTAACTTCTGGTGACTGGCATATGACTGTCTATTCTATTTGACTAGTCATTTTAACTTTTTATCTTCTGTCGCAAACCGGTCTTTAGCTAGCGCTTTTTTATCAACATTGCAATTTTCATCCTTAGCTTATTGTTCCTTCTTTTACTCCTAGTTATGGGTGCAAAATGACATGAGACATCGACACCCCCCGCCATAAAGCAGCAATAAGGGTGGTGGCTTGTGTGGGCGTGATATTATTCATTGCCAGTGGTGCCAGGAATCCCTGGGCTTTGTTTCGGGCAGATCAGTGAAAGTACAGCCCGGTCTCCGACTGAGTCAGTCGGTCGAACGCCTCTGTTTGGCAACACAGCTCCGCCTCAGTCAAGTTTCCAATAGTAAAGCAGCTCTAGGAATTAGCGATGACGTCATTTGACGTCATACGAATGTGCGCCGCTGCTTCTCCGCGCTGGTAATACTGGCGCGCCGGCAAAGGCCAGATATGCTCAGGGAAGGTCAAAGGGAAAATATTGCGTTCAACAGCTCGGTCTCCGTTGCACGCCTGTGCATACATTAGGTACTTGTAGTCTTGACTTGAGTTCTTTTACTTGAGTCTCGTCAATAACTGGTTAAAAAATATGTGAAAGGTTACTATTGAGCCTATAAAACCTGTCAAAATACGCTAGATGAATTGGAGACAACCTTGTCGCCTACTAAAGCAAACACGTCCTCAAATATTTTCGCGTGAATGTCACTGACTGAAATAAAATGTCAGTGAATCGGAGTTATGCTGAAGTCTCCCTTGGTTTTACCTTGTGAAAACCCAGGCGCCTGCTGGAGTATCATTCCGAATTTATAATCATTTTTCTAAACATAGTGGCAACTGTACGTGAGCCATGCCTGCTACCATGTAGGCGGCAAGTATGGCAGGGCAGGTGATGATGCTGATTTCTGTATCATGTGCCGAAACATTGCGAGACGTCAGTGTCCACAGTCTGTACCGAAACACTGCAAAACGTCAGTATCTACAGTTTGTACCAAACTATCGCGAGACGTCAGCATCTACAGTCTGCACCAAACTATCGCGAGACGTCAGCATCTACAGTTTGTACTGCAACATGGTGAGACCTTGGTATCGAGGGTCTCTCTGTACCGAAACAACGCGGAACATTGATATCGGGAGTCTTTCTGCACCGAAACATGGCGGGAAGTCGGTGTCGAGAGTCTCTATGTCCCGAAACATGGTGGGACGTCAGTGTCGAGAGTCTCTATGTACCGACACATGGCGGGACGTCGGTGTCGAGAGTCTGTACCGACACACTGCAAGCCTTCGGTATCGAGGGTCTCTCTGTACCCAACCATCGCGGAATGTCGGTATAGAGTTTCTGTGTACCAAAACAATGCAAGTCTTCGGCATCGAGGGTCTCTGTACCGAAACATGGCGGGACGTCACTATCGGGAATCTGTGCCGAAACACACAGAACGTCAGTCTCTACAGTTTGTACTAAGACAACCGAGAGTCTGCCTGTCCTAAAACAACGCGAGAGTCTGTCTGTACTGAAACAACGATAGATTCTGTCTGTACTGAAACAACGATAGTCTGTCTGTACTAAAACAACGCACCACATCAGCCTGGTGAGAAGTAACAAAGGTGCCTACCTCAGCATTGACTAAGCGCAGCTGTGACTGGCGCTGCCTGCAGTGGACATCCCACCTGTGGGTCCAGCAGCGGCGGCCTCCGTCGTTGCGACACAGCCGATGCCGCCACCAGTTCGTTGGCCCCGTGTGCGCGGTTGCAGCCCTGCAGTTGGCCCTGACCTGGATGGGAGACTGTCAGAAGCTTGTGGCGACTTAGCGACCGTGGCTGGAAGCTCTGCTGTGTCGTATGAACTGGCGACGAGCTGGGCTTTGACATCGATACCGCTGACACGGCCAGGGGACCCCCACTGTGAGGTTGTTGGCTATCGTATTTTATCAGGGTCGGTTCGGAGCAGTGCGGTGAACCCTAGTGAATTTATGTTTTTGATTGCCAGCCGCTTGTGTGATATTTGCATATGCTCGCTCATATATTTCGCTATCATCGACCACGATTATGTATGGCTCATTATATTATGACATGTCTCATGCGACACACGTATCACGTTGTCGCATGTGACAAAACGTACTGCATGTTAGCCTGGCTGTGGTCATTAAAATTTAAGCTGCGTGTTATACCTATGTATTTGGGACTGGATAGAGGAAAGGATGGACCATTCTAAAACGAAATGTTTTGCGTTGTCAGGAGCGTACCCAAAAAGTATTTTGAGGAGGAAGTTGCAAAGTAAGAAAGATAGGATCTTGATCAAACAGAGTCCCCTGAAACATTCCCTCCACAGACAAAAGTGCATCGATAGGTACAAAGAAGGCACAAAATGTGTGAAATGCATTGATTGGGACCGGTTAAAACATTCATATCACGGCCCTGCCAGTGGAAAACTCCGGCAGCTCGAAGCTTACGAGTACTAGCTCTTCATCGACACCACTAGCACTAAACTTCTGGTGGACATCTACAATATTAGTGCGTGAAAATATTGTTTTTATAGGGATGCACTGGGCTTAAAATCCGGCCGGATTTTATGGGATTATCTGGTACTTTTTGCCTATTCTTTATTACCCGGCCGAATGACAGATTTGAGAGAAAATCCGGCTGCATTTGAAATATGTGCATTTAAAAATGTGTACATCAGTTTGTGGATTTTTTTGTTGTAAAATAATGTTTTAACGGTAATTGATGTCTTATGAGAGTGCCACGGAAAGTGGAAGCACACGTATGCCATAAAAGTGAACAATCGGAAGTTATTTTAGCGTTTGTATTGACACGCCAGGACAGTGACACTTTCTAGAGTGGACTGCCACCATTGAACAGACAAATGATTCTCTTTCAGCTAAACAAACTCCCGATATTCGTTACGGAATATGTATCTGACCGAATTTTCGCTGCAAGGATAGCTTTTAACCTCAAGATAATTGTATAGCTTTTGTAGTCCAATCGTACTCATAGTACGAATCTCTGAAGCCCATAACAGGACCAGATGTAAAAAAATGAGTTTCCAAACTTCCAACTTTATGACGTTACTAGGGCGTAGTATGATGTAAAATGTTGCCTTGGTGCCTTAAAAGTGCGCGGATCAATTATTTCTAGACAGGTGCTGACAGCTTATTTCCTCTCCTCATAAAGATACGAAGAAAATATATTGAAGGCGTGAAGAGAGGGGGCTAAAACTACCCAATTCACCGCCGTGCAGATTACAGGTTAAGGGTACATGCAGAACGAAAGTACAAGTTTGAACCCTAGATGAGAACGTTTGACCAAAGGGAACATGCATAACAGAGGTACCGACTTCAACAGCCGTGGGGTGCTGGGCCACCACTGGGTGCACGAGGTCCTGTGCTCCTTGCCTTTTCCCGTTGTCCTGTGATTCCGGATTTAGCAGCGCAACGCACTTTCGCCCGAGGAGCACATTCACAGGCACAGGCACAGAGGTTCTCTAAACAAGAGTTGTGGGGCACTTGGGCACCAATCGGGGGCTGTGTCTCTCATCCTCGTCCTGCGCCCCTGCCTATGCCCCTGCTCTTCCTGATGGCGAGTGAGCCCCGGCTGGCCGAGGGAGCGGGCACTCAGTACCGCCAGAGAACTGCAGAAGCCTCCAGATCAAATGTCTCAACTCCTCTCAGGGACCCGAAATTGCAAGAAGGTGCCTCAGCTGACCACAAGGGGTACACAGTTGTCGCAAGAATATTCTAATCGTCCATGTTACCCAGTTGCACCCGAACCCAGCGGCGCAAGGCGCTTCGGGCCGATAGGCATATCAAAGTGTGGGCACTCCGTTCAGTGATCGGCAGGTACCTCGGCACCGATGGAGGTACGAGGCCCTTATGCCCCTCGTCCTCTTCCTCCTGTCACCCCGGCTGTCGTGTCCCTCCCGCACTAACTTGATGGTTCAGACCTACACCTATTCGTCATTGCTGAGGTGAAGCACTAGTACGGTGCGAAAGCTGCATTCTACTGACATCGGATACGCCCAGCCGACCCCACAGGGTCTGGTTCTCCCGGCCGACCCACAGGGTCCGATGGCCCCGACATACCCCACAGGGTCTGGTGCCCTGGCCGACCCAAAGGGTCCGGTGCCCCCGACATACCCCACAAGGTCCGGTGCCCCCGGCGACCCCACAGGGTCCGGTGCCCCGGTCGACCCACAGAGTCCGATACCCCCCCCCACGACTGACCCACAGCAATGGCGGACCTAGGACTTCATTTGGGGGGGTTAGGGTGCTCAAGCCTCCCCCGCCATTGCCTCAGATCAGCCTCCTCCTATGTATGAATTATAGCCCCGCGGACATTTTGAGGGGGGTTTTATGCGCTCTAGCTCCCCCTTGTATCTGCCACTGCCCCACAGGGTCTAGCCGACCCCACAGGCAGACTGGCACAATCCTGACACAGGAGCGGAGGAGAGGCGCGCCGGCAGCTGGGAGTTCTGCGGTATTTCCGCCGGAAGAGCTGGACGCTAGCCTGGCGGATCAAATCGGCTCTTTTTACAGCGCTGAACATCGAAGCACTTCTGGGCTAAAGGATCTTGTATCTTTATTTGATACCAAGTATTCTTACAAAACCCTTTTACAGGTGAAGTCAATAGAGATAAACACACCATTGGCCTAAATGCTAGAAGCATTACATCACAGTAATCATCATATCGACATTATTCCGCCCTGTCAACGCTGCTATATTTGTCTTTAATTGGGTGGAAAGGTCAGAAAATAAATCGTGTTTGGGTGATGTATCTAAAAATCTGTTGAACAGGCTGAGGATGCGTGTGAAAACTCCCAGAGCGACAGCGTTCACCCTACAAGATGGAATATGAAGCAGTGTTAAACGTGAACGTCTGGTCAATCTAGGTCGAACCTGATTAGCTAAGCTCTTCTAAAGACAGAAGATTCAATAAGACCCCTAAAAAGATATTAGATATAAACACGATGTCACTTTAACAAATCAACTTTGGTGCATTACGACACACCGACTGCTAAGGTTATATGGTGTCGCCAACTCTCACTCTGTTGGAAATCGGAAAGACTTGCGCAGAATAGCCGCACGGGGATTTGAACCCGGGTCAGCGGGGTGGAAGTTGAATGCTCCTCCCCCACGTCACTGCTTCCCCTGATGATATCACTGGGCTGCCGACTGTATTATAAAAGTTGTGCAACCTAAAAGAGAAACAGCTGAGCGTAATCAAGCGAGGAACCAGTGGTCTGAGTGCTGAGCTCATGCATTTTCCAATCATTCATTCCAAAGAGCAAACAGAGTTTGTGTGAATATACTGGGTGGGTTTTTCAAATGTATTTTGTATGGCATGGGTGGTTTGTGAAACTAAGAATATTCCCTGCATTGGTTACATTTGTTAACCCTCGCCCCACCGGGGGCCATCGATGGCCCCCTAGTTTTTCGGGATAGCAGAAAACGACGAGGCGCAGCACCGCGGTTGAGGGCTCTACCTCTCACTGCATCTTTTCCCACCATCCCTGAAATTTTTTATCCCGGGTCACCCAAGATCAGGTCACCAGACGAGGTCAACCAAGGTCACCTCACTTCCTTTAGAGCTCTGTAAGAGCTCATTTCAAGTTGATCGATTTGAAACTTCCTACACTTCATGACCCCTCCAGGGTCACAAGGTGTATATCCGGGATTTTTCGATTTCGTGCCTGAGGTCAGGTCACGAGGCGACCTCTCCCATTGGAAAAGCATGGGGAAAAGCTATTTCATGATATAAAGCCAAAAATGATTGCAAATACTCAGATGCTCAGAACAACGTTTCTGGACACCCTTTACGGATCCCAGGGGTCATATTTGCCTTTAACCTTTCCAAGGTCATCCAAGTACCGGAGGTCAAAACAGTATTTTGACAATAACTTTTGACCTAATTGAGCTAGGCGGTGAAACAAACACCATCGTGTTTGTCTTGTCACGGCTTTCATTTGATATACGGCAAGGTCACTTTGTGACCTTTCGTGACCTCAGGTCATATTAGGTCACGAGGTGACCTCTGGCGGTCAAACCACTGGCGGGAGGTCTTTACGTTCCACATAGCGGAAAAGTACTGGCAATTTGCTATCAAATGCACTTTACCGGCCTCAATAGCTCTAATGACATAAGAGTTATGCCCAGTTTGCTTAATCATTGCTATTTGAGTGAAAATAGCCGATCTTGACCTAATTTGACCTCTGGAGGTCAAACCATTGACCTGAGCACTAAAACATGCGAAGTAATTTCTTACTGAATTCACGCGAGCTTTCTATTGCACTTTGCGATTTGCGCTAACGCCCTTTTTCGAGTTAGAGGGGGCCATCGATGGCCCCCGGTGGGCGAAGGTGGCCGACCCCGTGGGGCGCGGGTTAAGCTTCACAGGCTTACCTTGATTCCTGGGCAGTCCAACAAACCCTGTTTATACGCGCCACTTCTTTGGGACTAGACAACGTGCTAAGGCCTTCTTACAAAGATAGCCAAAGCTAAACTTTCTTTAAAAACTCTACTGTAGGAAATAGAATGGGAATGTATATGCATCTTGTTCACGTTAACCCATATTTTCATAGTTTTGAGCGTTTTCAGTTTCTATGTCTCTGTATCATGCCAGCTGTGAAAATAAACCTGAAAAAACTGGGATGTTTTCATATTTTTGTCAAAATGTTCCTGTAAGAACGGAACAGAGGGGGTGAGTATTTTTAACTTGTACTGGATTAAATGCCTATATGTACCATTCATTTAGTGGCAGTAATTCATTCAGGGACAGCGAATAACCAGAGTCCAGAAAACCCTTGATCTTGCTAGCATAGTTGGGGCTGTGTTGGGGTTCAGTGCGCTTCAGCGGCTAGGCTATGTCGCACCCAGCTAGCATAGTTGGGGAAACTCGGGAAAGCAGGGGATTGAAAATTTGCACAAGTTGGGCTGGGATTCCTTGAGGTGCAAATAAGGCATTCAATAAAGAAAGTATAATGCCAGAAATTGATACCGGGTGTTCTCATTCTTTGCGTTGGGATAATAATTTCCTATCTGGTAGAATTGTATTGTCAATTTGTTTTGGTGAGGTACCTTGTCTCGGGGTAACCATTGATCTTCGTTAAAAAAACTAGATAATTTGTTCCAGACCTTCGCGAATGATGGATCAGCTGGTTCAGTGATATAAAAATTATTCTATAGTATCATGCCTGCTCAATTTGGAATTGAAATGCAGATTGGCTGGAAGACTTCCCGTTGTTACCAGCCAAATATGACCTGGTACGGAGCAGAGTTGTGCGTTTCAGAATTTTCTTGAGTCGACTCAACTCAACTCAGTGCTGAGAGCAGTTGAATGAACTCCGACTCAACTCATGACCAAGAATTCAGTGAGTCGACTCAACTCCGACTCACGGCTAAATTGATCTGACTCAACTCTGACTCAACTCATAACTCAACTCAACTCATACTTCGACTCACTTGCAAAATGGAATAAATACATGATAAATATATAAATATAAGAAATAAGGAATAAATCAATAAACCAGCATAAATCAAGCTGTTCAGAAAGTCTGACATGAAACAGAAGATTAATGGAAGCAAAATTAATTAATTGGCATTCAAACATTGGTTAACAATTACCCATCAACCATTAATAACTTTTAAATTCTTCCAGACTGTCACTGCCCAAAAAAGCTACCACATGCTGCAATTACTTCTAAAAGGAGCATTGCATATAAAACTAGGTAAATGGAATGGAAAAGACCCTAAAAGCGCTAAGGTTACACCAGCACGGGCAAAAAAAATTGAGCCTCCATACTGTCAAAAAGATTCAAGCTAAAAGAACGTGATATAAACTGTATTTTGATTTGTAGGGATGATATAGGTATTGATTTCTCTGTTAAAGAATGAGGCTAGGTAATCTTTATAAATTAAAATTAATATCCCAAGAGTTTTATCAAAATTTAAGCAATAATTACCTAGTTTCAATTGCTAATTATAAGAACATAAGCGTCTGCTCATCTCATACCTTGCTAGCGTTTTACCTGTCACCTGTTTGGATTGTATGTGATCCATTTTACCTTTGTCGCTGTGAATACATGTATGGACTGAATTACTTACAGCAAACCCCAGAAAAAGTATACCATATATGACAAAGGACGATTGCAATGAAAATTCTATCAACGTTGATGTGTTGGATTTAAATATATCCATATGTTAAACCCAATCAAATCTTCAGCTTCAGTCAGAACCTCTAATAAAATACATACCTATTGCTCTTCAAGCAAAATTGGAGAACGATTTCATAGAAAATTGCTAATGTATTATAGCTATCCAAATAAACATAGATGCCAAGTAAGGGCCTCTGATCAGACAAAAACAGGAGCAGGAAATAGTTCCTCTGATTCTTGCAATAAAGACATCTTAACATTTTTGTCGAATCAAAGGTCCAATTTTTCAATGCTAATAGCAGTATTTGCTATTGATAGGTAAAATGAAAAGGGTGGCGGCAGACGGTGCATTTAGGACAAAAGAATAAATGTAGCATGTAGGCATATAAATATCTGCATTACTTCATGAACTATCACGTGATATTTACACTTTTGCCTTGAGGCTAGTTAAGCTTGAACCCATACTCAGCTGAATTTGTTTTTCAAAGACAGCAATGGCGCACACTATTCTCAGAAAATCACCACTGACGATAACAATCAGCGACGACGACGCGTGTTGTTGGAGTGTTTAAAGTAAAGAAGTAATATTAAATATTGAAGATGAGAAGTTTTTGAGAGTTTTGAAATGCATTTTGTAGTGCATTCCACCACTTCAAAGCCAGTGATAGGAACCAGTTTAATTTTTTGAATGTATGTATTTTTCGTGCCTAGGGATTCCTTCAGACTGGATGGGCCTTTAAAATAAGCAATTGAACCATATAATTATTGGTTTATTGAAACAAATTGAAACTTTGATTTAAACAATTGAAACGCTGGGGAAAATGTTTTAAAGGAGGTTAAAGCAGTTTTGTAAAAAGTAGGCAAATTCAGACACTTTTACTTGACAAAATGTTTACCTGTTGAGCCAACTTTTTCCTCAACTCATTTGACTCGCTGTCTTCACAACTCAACTCAACTCAACTCATTGATGTGTTGTGAACCGACTCAACTCAACTCAACTCACTTGTCTAATTTTTTCGACTCAACTCAACTCAACTCAGAGTCGAATGAGTCGGAATTTGAGTTAAATTCTGACTCTGACTCGCGAGTCGCACAACTCTGGTACAGAGCTCGATGTCCTTGCTCTTGCACTCGCCACTAGTTAGTAGCACAGTTCCACCAAATCAACACCACCCTGCTCGCTAGTACAAAAACAGTGTGCTACATTCCGAGAAGCAGGCCTTCACCTGTTCCGCCCACGCAGGCTCCCAACGTGCTGGGGCCACGACGCTTTTTGTCTATTCACCCTCTCACCGGGCTCTGACCGTCCGCTCCCCTGGGTGCTGGGCTCCGAGCTCAAACCGGCAGATTCGCCAGGGTGCTGGGCTCCGGGCTTTAACCGTCGGCTCCCTGGGCGATGGGCTCCGGGCTTAAACCGTCAGCTCCCCGGGCTCGGACCGTCTGCTCCCTGGGCTCGGACCGTCAGCTCCCTGGGTACTGGGCTCCGGGCTCAAACCGTCAGCTTCCCGTGCTCGGACCGTCTGCTCCCTGGGCGGTGGCCTCCAGACTCTTAACCGTCAGATTCCCCTGGGTGGTGGGCCCCTTGCTCGGACCGTCCGCTCCGTGGGCGGTATATTCCGGGCTCGCACCGTCCGCGCTATGGGCGGTGGGCCCCGTGCTCGGACGTCAGCTCTCGGCCGCCCCGTCTTATTTGCCGCCCACGGCCGGCACCATTACAGCCGCCTCTGCCGCCTGCCCCGCCGGGCCGCGGTGCGAACAAACTCTAACTGGGTCAGCTAGGCATTGGCCTTAGGTTTTATCACGCATGGCGAAAGTGCGGCGGGGCGGCGTGGCGCGGCGGGCAGTGGCGTGGACTCACTTTCTTCGTCGTACCAACGACGACGCGCCGCACTGGTGAATGTTGCGGCGTGACTCAGGCAAGATAATTCACGGAACGGGGCCTCTTACTCATCTGGTATCAGGGCCAATTGTACATCCTGCGACCTCTGTAACAGTGAATTTTTTGTCGAAACTTGGATTTGATAGCTTCACGCGTAGATCTGAAGACTTGCCTATGAATTGTAAATGTAGGATCTCGTATCATCGCGTGCATCTCAGGTGTTTGTTCTGGTCTGTTGCAGGGAGGCGACAGAAGACGAGCCGGCGGAGCCAGCCTTCAAAATCCCGTCAGGTAAGCCCGACACCAGACTCGCCGGCTCAGTTCCAGAGCCTTGAAAGAGCTCTGCACCCACGCTGAGAATTCAGCACGGGACTATACCGGACGCCTAATAACATTCAATCGCGGTTCGTTATGCCGAAATCGTCACAACACAGTTAGTGGTCTACAAGAGTTGGTAGAACGGAAGAATGCGAAACATAGCGTCTCTTCCGAGGCTGTCTCGACAATCAGCAAAGCTTATGGCTCCGTAATAGTGGGCCGATATAACAACCGAGGTGGTTGATGGAGACGAGGCATAGCCGGATCCAGGGGCAAGGGGGAGGGGGCAAGTCCTCTCTCAATATACAAACCCTTTGCCCCTTCACTGCGCTTGGCACCCCTGAACCCGCACCGGCGCCCCCATGAAATGTCACTTTCTACCCTACGGTCCAGGATGCATCCCCACTATGAATTGTCAATTGGCATTGGCAGGATTCACCAGAATTTATATCCCCGCTATGCGACGTCGCCACAATCATAATCCACACATTTAGAATCGGCACCCTTGGTCCAAATAGCACCCTTTTCCAACCCCAATGCCACCTTCCTAGCCGAAGTGCGCTCTCGTCAGAAATCCTGGATCCGCCATGAGCCGAGTCCACACTTCTTTCAATGAACATTGACCGGTTTTAATTCAATTAACTTGTTAACAGGTTAAAGCAAAAACGCTGAGTGATCACAGATTAATGCTGCACAAAGGCACTTACACCAAAGCGCAGTTATCTTCAACTTTAAAAGGCTACCGTGATAGCTGATGGGACTGCTCATTCGCGTGCATGCAGCTACGCTTGAAAATAGATATTTTAGACGATTTCAAAAGCACGGCTGGCGACTACATGTTGTAACTTGCAACTATACTCTGAGCGCTTTAAACGTTCTTCAACTCTGATCATTCTGTTGCAGAAAAAATTGCCAATGCCAAACGAACATACAGTGATTTTCTAAGATAACTCTGGCACAAAATAGCCAATTACAATTTAATCCGGGAAAAGTCCTTAAGCTACCCGTAATCCGTCATTGCTCAGATGTCTGCATGTCTAAGCCAACGGCCAAAGGGTCGGGGGCGTTTGAGCCATTGACGTGTCGATTTGTCATACGTTAGCACATTTGGTTTCCTGGGACCACAGCTGGGTGGATGTGGGTCAATTACAGCACGGCCAAGACTCGCGGCCGTTGCCCTCCGCTTCGCAGAACGTTCGCAGTGCTGCACGCCGTCCCAGATTCTCTACCGACGGCGGCGACGACGGACGGCGCGTGACGCCAGTTTACCCAATGGCGAATCCTGGAAGTGAAAGGCAGCCACTAGGAAAGCAACAGCTGCTCATTAGTGGGACTCTTAGAAATTCCTGATTGAGTAAAATCCAAAGGAGTGGTGTCTTCTCTGTTATAACCCGTCCGAGAATTGTGCAGCTCTTCAGATTGAGGGGCACTGTGCTTACGATGATTCAGAACTACTATTCTCCATCTGCGGCCCTTGCTGTCCTACCACCCTATCCTTACATCCGCCACTTCTACCCCGTCTGCGGACCTCTGGTGTCCCGCCATCCCATCCCCACCTCCACCGCCGTATCTCGTCTGCGGACCTCTGGTGTCCCGCCATCCCATCCCCACCTCCACCGCTGTATCTCGTCTGCGGACCTCTGGTGTCCCGCCATCCCATCCCCACCTCCACCGCCTTATTTCGTTTGCGGACCTCTGGTGTCCCGCCATCCCATCCCCACCTCCACCGCTGTATCTCGTCTGCGGACCTCTGGTGTCCCACCATCCCATCCCCACCTCCACCGCCTTATTTCGTCTGCGGACCTCTGGTGTCCCACCATCCCATCCCCACCTCCACCGCCGTATCCACCACCACCATGATATATATATATATATATATATATATATATATATATATATATATATATATATATATATATATATATATATCCAACACCTAACATTCAATCCATTGAGCCAATCGGTTTCATAAAGAATAGAGGTAAACTATTGGCCCTGATGGGTGGTCCCATAGCCACGCTCCTTTCCTCGTAATGCCGATTGGCCTATTGACCTTGATTTTGACACGCAGAGTAGTAACTTCCCAAGCCGACTGGTCTGTAAAACTGTTTGTGTCCATCTGCCCTATTAGACGAATTGTTTTATTCCAGGCAAAAACTCCTTTAAACATTTCCTGTAAGCCGGCACTGTAGAACGTGACTTGTTCTGGATCAGTCATTTTTGTGGACATTACAATATAAAATGGAGAAAACAAAACTTGGAAGCATGCTGCTGAGCACCACATTAAGATGACAAGCCAGACGTGGAAGGCGCTGGGAGCCAGCGTCACCTTGGGCGGTGAATTCGGCGGGTGGAATGCCGGGCCGGCGGGAGCAGCCTTGAGCGGTGCCAGTTTTTGCGGCGGCTCTACTCGGCGGTCATCAGCAGCACCAACGCCGTCACTGGCACCAGTCGCTTCCTGGTCACCTCAGGTGTTGACTTATGGCGCGGCCGGCGGGTCTGGACACGCGTCAGTCTGGCTCGATTCCGAGCGGCGCCGCTATCTCCTGCTGCGCTCTGCAAGATGTGTGCGCGCTCATTGTCAAAGTCAGCCCGTGTAACGGAACCCAGTGATGCCTTATCTGACCGTCTTGCTGATTGGTCTGGTGGGCATTAACCTTCACTGAATCGGACCTCTGACACAGGCGGATCCAGGAGGGTGAAAATGAGGGCGCTGTCCCCCCCGATTGACACCTGGGGGCCCTCTGAAATGGTGTCGGCTGCCCCTGAGAGGTGGATAGTGCCTCTTAAACTGCTGCTTCAAACCTCCCCCCCAGGATTCGAATATCGGCGCCCCGCTCGAAAGGGTTTGGCGCCAAACTGATAGGTTTTGCCACCCAAAAATGATGCCCCTGGCCCGGAGGCCCCTCCTCGTCCATGTGCCCCCATCCCCCGCAATTGGAAATCCTGGATCCGCCTGGATGACGTCTCATACACCATTTGCAAATCTGCCGTGGTCTGCACTCAAAGCTTTGTTCTTTGTTCTGCATAGGGCCGGACTTTGGCATATCGAAACCCAGAGGCGGATTCAAGAGGGTGGTGACGGGGAACTGCTTCCCCCTTTTTCGACCTTCTCTCCATCCCCGCTGGTCGGCTTGTCATTCACGACCACTCTGTGCGGATCGTCTACAATGTTGTCAAATTTGGCATTTATGATAATTTTATTTTAGTTTTGTATCGTATCAAATTATTATATAATAAACATTCATTATTATAATATAATTTGATAATATTTATATTACGTGAAAATATTATCATCACTTTCCATCTCAATAGCTTGAGTGAACGGTAAGATTTCACAATTTTGTGGTGCACGCTTTTTTCCTGCGAAGTGCAGGAAAATTTGAAGCCACACTCTGGCTAAGTGATGATAAGCGGAAATTCCAGCTCAACTTAACAATGGCACCCATTTGATTCTGTCAGCTAATGCTTTGAAAGAAAAATTCGCCTCGACTGCAAGATCATTGTTTTATTTCCGCGAGGGTTAGTTTGACACTTCATTGGTGCAATTATTTCGGTCTAGGCTTTTTCGGCGTGGGAAATCAAAGAAGCCTTCCATAAATTACGTAACGAAAATGTGTAGGGGCAATCAGCCAGAGTGTTATCAAACGCTACACAAGGCCATTAATAACCGTTACATGTAGAAAGGGGAGGAGGATAGGGGAAAAATACAGAATAAGCGTTGCATAATATATGGACGGTCCCTGAGGAGTGTTTACTGGATCATGAGGCATAGCGCACAACAGCAATGTTGGAATGCTTATTAGCTATAAATGGAAGGCAGCCAGCGATAAAAGCCAACGTTGTTTACGTGAATATCAATTCCTTGTCAATCTTTCGTTTTTGTAGGCGCCTTCCCAGATTGCAAAACATTCTCATTGAATTGCTTGGCCATAACCTGTCATTTTGCAAACCCCACAATTGTTTGCCTTTTGGTATAACGGTTTCTGTTCACGATGGACCGTGGAATGTTGGAGCCAAGCGTTCCCGCTTTCATCGGCAGGACTTCTGCAGTGGTTATCCGGCTAAGAAGTAGTTGGAGAAGTAGTTGGAGAAGTAGTTAGAAGTAGTTGAGAAGTAGTTGGAGAAGTAGTTGGAGAAGTAGTTGGAGAAGTAGTTGGAGAAGTAGTTGGAGTGCATGCATTCAGTTTCTGACCACTGATAGAATTTCAACTTTCTGTCATGTTTTCCTCCATATGCGCTTTCCAAAAGAGAATGGAAGTGTGGTGAGCCTCTGAGGTGGCTTGGAAGTGTGGTCAGTTTTTGTTGGCGTCTGTCATCGTTGAGAATCACACAACTCGGAAGCGAGCTGCTTCCCGTTCCACAGCCCGTTTGGATTCACCCGGACGGCCTTGATACAACATTGTGGCAGCTAGGCCTACTTGTCACTTTAACGAATATTATTAATTCCGCAGTGCATCATTGAATTATTCCCCAGTGATTTAATGATCATGATTATAGTAATTTGTATTTGGCTTATCTCGTGGAATCCGCGTTGTTCAATTGAGTAAATGAGTTGGATTTTATTTCCAATTTCAGGTACATTCAATGTCGGCAAGCCTGTGATGAACGACGGATAAATGGTTGCACTCCACGGTGTCAAAACTGCAGAGGAGCTGCGCCTGAATACATTATCAATGATGCTACCGCATTTTCTATCTCAGACTCAAGAACACAGTACAAAAGGATTTAATGTTTTTGATATCATCTGATCATCTGATCATCATGTGATCATTATCATCTGATCGGTATGGTTCCTTAAGAAAGAGAGACAAGCTTCAGTTTTGGGAACAGGTATCACTAACACTACCAGCATGTATTACTGCTCCTTCGGCGTGGCTGGAGACAACGTTTCGATCCTGCCAGGCGGCGTGCAGGAGGGATTGCCACTGTGACATAACAATGCAAACTGTATGGGAGACCAAAAATTCTGCGAGGGGTATCCTGGCACCACCCTGGCACGGTTGTCCAGGATCTCCACCCATTCAAGCCGGTGTGTTCTTCTTACGCTGCTCTTCCGAATGCATCTTGTATATATTGTTCCCAAAGTTCTAAGCATGAATTCCTGGTGATATTTACTGAGAGGAGGTTCACCTGGGCCTGCTGTGGTACTCCGTATCACCCCGCCTCCTCCCCGAACCTCCCATCATGCGGCGTCCCTCCAACAATTCAGCAGATTCCAGCTGTCCAAATCCCGCTCCAATTCAGCAGCAGTGAGCCGTGTGGACGGCCGCACGTGTGGTGGCCGCATCAACGCCGCGTCACGCCTGGTTCGTCGTGTCACGTGGTGGTAGCCGCCTCACATCGCGCCGCGCGGCCGCGCGCACGTGCCCGGCTGCATCAGCCGGCTCCAAAGCGAGCCATTACCACCGGCTCCTGCGCTATTTAGCTGTCACTCATTAGCCCGTATAAGCCGGGAGACGGGCGATTTTTCACTGACACATAATTGCAGCAGATGAATGGTCAGATCGGGAAACAAATTAGACCGTTCCCATGCCCTCCCGCGCCCCGCCTCCCGTCACCTCGCCCGCCCCCGCCACTGGGGCATGGGATCGATGCATTATCACAAGACCATGGTAAATAAATCAAGTCCACGGCCCCCGGTACGCACGAATATGGGTCGGTGTCGATCTCCAGATAGCGGGGACTTTGCCCGGCTGACATCGGGACACAATAGGAGCTGCTGAAGCAGATCCATCTTTCCACGACATCGTCTGCCCCGCCGCGTCAGCGTTCACGTTTGTTTAGCTTCTCTCCCCCTGGCGTGACACACGTCCCCCGTCTGTTCAGTTGGAGGCCCGGCGGGCATGTGCCACTGACTCGCCGGTGTTCTGTGGCCAACACTACCCACTCAGTGCAGAGGATACCCATCTCCGGGAGAGGACTTCTGATAAGTTACCAAGTTTGGAAAATAACAAATCATTATTCAGAATGATATGATAAGTAAAGTGAGTTTGCGTGCAGTAAAAGACGAAGTATTTTTTCCAGTCGGTGAAAAGTTTTTCTTGGCTACAGTGTGGTCCAAATTGAATCTTTCTTGGTTGTGAAGTTCGTAAAAGAAAACTGTTTCTATCAAAATATATCGACCGTATTGAGTCATTCCGCTTGTGTCTCCCTCTGTATTGCACACTTGTAGAGAGGATACTGTTGGGGTTTAACGACGCACCAACTGCCAGGGTCATGAGGCGAGAGGAGACTGTGTGCGAAACATTAATCATGAAAATTCTCTCTCTCGCTCTCGCTCTCGCTCTCTCTTTAATCATCGAGAGTAAAGCGTTTGAACTTATTTCTATCCTTGAAATGTTCTTTGTGACAGTTCTTTGTCACATTCCGATTTTCTTGTGTTGCAAACTTCCTTTAGCTCAAAGCAAAACTTGACCTGCGTTGGGGAAAATAAAATTATTACCTCTGACAGGGCAATCTGGGAAAATCTGGGGAGAAATCGTCTCACACCTGCTGGCTTCCGGGCCCGATTGACTCCATCTGTCCTGTCTGACCTGAGGCCTGTGCGGGTCAGCGATAAGGCACTGCATTTCAGCCGCAGCAAACGCTGAGTGGAATGTACGAAGTTCAGTCGTCTACAGAGTTGGGCGCGCGTAGACTTAGATTGGGATGCGACCAGTGACCTATCCAAATTCAAACACATCACCTCAGGCTTCAGCAGAGAACACGCTGCTGAACATGCAGTCAAAACTGTTTTTCTGTGCACTTTGGTAACACGTTGTTTGGTTTTCTAAGGAGGCCAAATGATATTTGTGTAATGCGAACTAGCTTTTTCCGAAGTACCACTATATACAGGCCAGATATGGATATATTTCTTAGAAGCATGCTCACTAGCATAGGGCTTAAGCTGTATCTTTATGCATTAACACACCAAAACGAGATGATACATCTCACCTCACTCGGAATTTCTCTTATTTCTTTTATGATCCTGATTATTATGTTTTGGAACAGGCCCACATCGGAAAACATAAAATTAGAATTCAAAGTTGAGTTGATATTCTCTGTATTATGCCTGCTCGTATGCGGGGAATCCGTTAATCCACAGAAGCTGAGCGTGAGGGCGGAACTGTTGTTGACCCTATTCTAGCTGTGTTACAAGGCCTGCTACAAGCCTGTAAATGCGGAGTTCTCCCAGGGTCGAATGAGTTGTATCCCAATAAAATCGACCGCCTTGCCCTCTATTGGAAGAAGGCTTCTCTTGTCGACCTTGCTTATTTCCCCGTTTCGCGCCATGACCTCCCACGTGGAAACCCATTTAGCACCAAACTAAACGCCGAAAATTAAGCTGTAAATGCTTTTGAAACGTGTCAGTGTCATTGTCACAAAGTGTCCGTCAGAGTTTCGTCCGGCTGCTGTGGGCTCTAGCAAGCCGGCGGGCAGCCACCTAGTACTACACAAGCACGTGAAGGCTGCGTCCCATTTGGCGGGCCGGTCGTCCTTGCACAGAAGTGGCATCACCACGCAACTGCGTGAGTCGCGAGTGCCGGCCTGCGCGCTTACTTGGCTTCCTGCCAGACACCGATCTGGTACGTATAGAGGTGCCAAATTGCCAACCTGCAGCCTTGGACAGAAGTATTCACACATTCACCATGCGTTCCGTGGTTTGTGTAGTACTAGGGACACGAATACTGGTTCTTCGGTTGTTCGAAATGAAAATTTATATACTGTGCTGATTTTAGTCTGCTTTTTTGCATAAGCGGATCTAGGTTCTCCGATGGGGGCACGTGGTAGCGGACGATGTCCGGACCAGGGACGCCACTTTTGGGCGGCCGAACCATTTCAGGGCCGCGTCGAGGATCGATGGGGCTGGGGCCAAGTGCCCTCAGTTGCCCCTGGATCCGCCTGTTTTTATGATTCATGTGCTTTCTATAGTGATAACAATATATATATATATATATATATATATATATATATATATATATATATATATATATATATATATATATACTATAATCTGCTTTATAGTTAATATATATATATATATATATATATATATCCAGTATATGTGTACTCGTGAATATACCCATCGAATCAAACAACAAATACCGACGCAAACCAAATCAGTGTTGAGTATTTCCCAGATCCCTGAGTCTGGCAGAATTACATAAACAGGAAACGACGCAAGAGGGATTTATCATGGCTAAAAGTAACACCAGCATTGAAGCATCTAGTATTGCTGGGTTCAAGCATCGAAAACCAGTACTGATTTCCTAAAATCCCGCAATAACGGAATAGATCTCATCTGCATATGTGAAGAACCAGCACCTTTATTGAGTTCAAAGGTTGAAAGTCACTTCAAGGTATCATTTCAGTGCAAATATATCGCAGACGTTAAAAAGTTCAGTTTGCAACGAAGGTCTGCAAATTCAAATGATATGTTGGGTCCAATTGATAATCAAGGGTTGGATTTGCCTTTTATTCGATTAATTTATTTTTGGAATGCATAGTAATCCCAGCAATACCTTCTGGGAAACATGAACAACGGGCATGTCAAAAAACAATCAGCTAAACACTAGAAGTCTAAGATGCTTTCAAAAACCCAATGAAAGTTCCACAGCTCCTCTATTCTGATAACCGATATTTTGTCACATCCCTATCAGCCGTCTCGCTTTCTTATATTGTTTGACAGGTAAACACTGAAAGAGAAAACGGTTCCAGAGTGCCGTGCCCACTTTCTGCCCTGGTAGTTTCGAAAGAAGTAAGCATATTTTTTGCAGATGCTCAGAAACGTAGAGAGTTGCACCATCCAAGGAATGCATGGCTCAGCTGAAGAGCACCTGCCTTCTGAACCACAGTTCCCGGGTTCATGTCCCGGCGGAGCCTCTGGATAAATTGATCTGATCCCACAAATCCCTCTCAACAGGATGAGAGTTGGCGACGCCGCATAATCCTGGCAGTTGGTGCGTCGCTAAACACCAACAACGAGCACCAGCCAGTCATTGCGTGAACTTAGACAGAAATAAATCAACTTCGGAAGCATCGGCTTCCACTTAACTAGCCAGCGATCGGGTCGGATTGCCTTGAGTCGAATTCTGTTTGGATCGGGTTGAGACGGCGAGAGTCACACGTGCGTGCGTGCCTGGGCCTTGAGACCAGCGTGGGGGGGTTTCCGGGACCTTGTCTGGGAGACTGGTGCAACAGCGTCGACTGCCAGCCACCACTTTTTGCTCTCGACCGGCCGCACGGCCCGAGATAAAGCAATAGTAGCATCAGCCGACAGCCAAATAACTTCTGCTCTTCCTGTTCCTCCTGTCTGTTGAGCTTTCACCGTTGGGCAGAGTGGAATTTGGTTGGTACTTTTATATTTATTATTGGTTGGCGTATGTAGGTATGTACGTCCGTTGTTTGTTAACTTTTCTTTTCTCTCTCTCTAGATGTCTGGGTGAAACGGTGCTAGAGACCTAAAACTTGAGAGCTGAGGAATCTATTGAATTATTTTGAAACGATTTTAGTGTCAGACGCAGGATTTCGAATTTCTTGTCTTCCTTGCATTGCAATGGACAAATTGTAAGGAGTACCAGCACTCTACAGAAATATTTGATAAGTAAGCAGTCATGATTTGTTTTCATACCGGTTTGGACTGTCCATTATCCAATTCGCGGATTGATTTATTGTTTTCCTATTATTTTCGTTCTGCTTCTCGTTATGCCAGTGGTGTACCAAGAAATTCGAAAGACGGCATAACATCGCAAGAGGCGCCGTCTAAACCGATGAGCAGGGGAGGTGGTAGAAAACTTAAACTAGCGCAATGCATTCGCACTTCTTGCATCAGGCATACTTAACCTTTCTTTATGGTTCAAAAATATGTACACTGAATGCTTTCCATCGCAGGACTGCTTCAGCACCTTCACCTTGCTTGAAATGAAACGCAGTGTAATATTTACGCTATAATGCAGCCTAAATCAAACTATTGGCCCAATGTTCTTTGCTTTTTTAGCCCTGAGACGTAAAATAATTCCTAAAGACGATGTCTTCCAGTGTTAGAGAGAAAAGACTCTCCCATCCAAAGAGTATTCTGGGGCACCCCATTGTTTTCTCAGCCTCCTGAGTTCTGAAAGAAAATGTATTCGTTGTATACTGGCGTGCTCCTCATGGCCAGGACTGCAGATGAAAATCGTGGGGTTTCACCAAAATTGGGTTACAATTTCGCCAATTGTTGCCAATTCCAGATGCTGACTCGCCAAGTCATCGCCAAGACCGAAATAACACCCCGGTTAAGTGTTATAATTATCTAGTTACAAGCCCTCTAGTTTCAGTAAACTGGAGTCCTTAGGAGGGGAGGGGATTTGGACTATACCACGCACCGTGACAAAATTTTACCTTTTAATTTTGCTGATTTTTTAAATAAAACTATATTTTCCCCGATTTTGTCTGCATTCCCCCTTAAATGTTTCATCCAAATCCGCTCTTGGTTGCATGAAAACTTTAAAGGTAATGCGGCACCTTGGTCGAATCCTGGAATTTACTATAATTAGGGGTACTTTTAGCCGAAAATCATGGAATCGTCCATGATTTCTCTGAAAAATGTACATACAATAAGCTCAATATTTTTGATTTTTAAAATGCGCCTCTAGGAAAAAAATTATTCTCCGCATGTGGATCACACCTCCCTAACTCGATGCGCAAAAAAATTGAATTTGTCGAGCAAAGTGATTGATACTGCAAACATGTTCAATTAGAGTGGAAAAAATGATGCATGACATAAAATCATCCATCGAGCCGTTCTAGAGAAATCACCCACTCACATTTAGTGAAAATATTTAGAGCACTGCGAGGGTTAAGCTGACACCAGAACCCCTTGCGACTAAAATGTAAGCAGTAACGGGAACAGCAGCAATTCAAACTGAAATGATAAACTGTTAGGCACCAAATAGTTTTTTTTAAATCCATTCAGTTTTGTTCCTGAACTAGTTTTTTTAGCTGTCGAGTGCAACAGCTAGAAGTGAGAACATAGACCGCACTGTTGCTTAGCAACGCGCGTGCGTTGCTGGGCAACCATGCGGCTTGTATATTTGCATACCAAGATACCTTTCCTTCATACATCAGGTATCTGGTGACAGGCTCATGGCTTCTGATATAGGTAGTCTTCTCTCAGATACGCATAACATCATTCAATCTATTGAGGAAAGTTTAGAGCGAGATGCTGCCTCCCCCAAGTCTGGTAGGAAGGATCTTGGTCCGAGGGACCATTCTCGCTCTCTGGCGGCAATTTGCTGTCTCTGCGGACAAAAGAAGTCTCTCAGTCCTGTCTCCCAAGCCTTGGAAGTCTTGATCCGCCAGTTCCTACCGTCCTGCTGCCTCTCTTCAAACTTTTACCCGACCTCTGTCTGTGCCACCTGCCGGCTGACTCTCAGGGGTCTAAAAAGTGAACGAGTGGTCGCCGACTAAAATCCAAGCTTCTTCGATGGTCGCCGAACCTAATGCTACATGTATTACAAAATCGGTCTTAAAAGTGGTATAAATATGGCTATAGGGAAGCACTGGCGAGTGCAAGGGGGAAGGTTCCGATAAAATATAGATATAAAAAAACCTATAAAATATAGATCAGGTTTCTCGATATCGATGACCTAAGCCAGAATCAAGTCATTACCTATGTGATTTCATGAGATTATAATCAGGGGCGTAGCCAACGGGGAGGGGGCGGCAGGGACAGCCGCCCATCAGGGCCCTTTTCATCCATCAGGGCCCTTTTGGTGCTGTCGCAGGGGCCCTTTTCGGGGCGCCGCCCCTCCCTGAGCGAAATCCTGGCTACGCCCCTGATTATAATTCAGTATTAAAGTCAAAGTTATGATCTGAAAGCAACAAAATTATACATGCTGGCCCTTAACCCTAGCCCCAGTGACCAGCATGAATCACCTATGAACCCCCCCCTGGTGGGAGAGGGTTAAAAATGACACCCTCGATCTCGGAAACAAAGAAAGATAGAAGCGGAAAAAGCGATCGAAAGGTCATCGGAAATGCAATCGGCGTTACTCTCGGAATTTTTGCGTAAGGTCAATACTGTTGTGGTCACCAGAGGGGAAAAATTCATATACGTCAAAATGTATCAAATGCAGTGCTCTATAAAACTTTGCTTATCTCCGTACGCAAAATAGCCGGAACCACTTTCTCAACGCTATTCGATAGAGCCCGACCAGCTCTTTCACTAAGGCAACATCCATTTTCATATCGGGTCAAAGGCTAGGGCGCAACAGGACACTGAATATTGGGGATGTTATCACGTAGCTTCCAGTTACAATAGGAAGAACACTCGCTTTGGGCGTGATATGTCGGACCTAAAAGCCAATGTTGGATAGTGATCAGTCATTTATACGCACTACGCAGTCATGAATACGTATCGATAGTGCCCACTAAGCTTAGGCTAAGTCTGTTTAGAGATCAATTGAGGTCAAAGATGATATGCTGCCCGTACCCAAGGGCAATTAAATGAGCGCCGAAAGCGGTGGGACGGGGTACCTACGCATCCCCCGGTTGGCCAACCAGGGGGACGTCTCCCCAAAATTTTAGGTTCATCGTCATTAATGCTGTCAGGTACCAAATATGCTCACAATTCCCCTGCCCCGGTCAGCACCAGCCCGGGTCCGTTCCCCTGTAAAAATTCCGTGGCAGCGCCCCTGGGCATTAACATTTTCGACCATTACTTCTATACCAAGCAAGATACAACCATGATTGATGCACCATTGTTGTTCTGTCATCAACAATGGTTTATTTTGTGTCCATCCATGTGAAAAATTGTTAGGCCTTATCTTAGAGACAAATAAAAGGGTTTGCAGCACCTTAAAAAAGAGCCTCAGAAACAGTTCCGATGTTTCATTTAATTAGAGAAAAAAACATTTTGCATGTACATACATGCGTCGTGAAATACTTGTGATTCTTCACATTGAGGCGCCACAAATCAGATAAATTCCTGTAACATTTCAAATTCAAACATTATTCATTGGCAACATTTCCTCAGAAGTGCAGTGGTAAATATCAACCATTGCTGAGATGAGGCCCAATTTTTGCTCCATTGTTGAACATGGTTCTACTCAAAGCAATAGCAATGCTGTTTCTTGGGAATAGCCTTATTTTCTTTCCATGACATCATTCCCATGATAACTATTTCCAAAGCTCTTAATTGATGCATTTTAGCATTAATAATCAGGACTGAAAAAGTTTCCAGAATAGTTGCTGATGACCCATTTGGACCAGGATTGGGTACTGAGAAGAACAGTTTGCATTTCAGCAACCTGTTCTTTTGTGGTGGACACAATCTCTCTGTGATATTTCTGCTGTACCTCTGTGGCAGTGCTTCCATATTTCATCCATACTAGAGAAAACAAAACAAGTCAACTTTCTTGCGACAAAAATACAAGATATTATCAGAAACTTGGATGCATATAATCAGTCAGTTAAAAAACATACACACACACCCTGATCACCCAGTGTGCATCCATCTGTGCAAAAGACACAGCTTATTCTATGTTTGGCAGACTTGGATTGGACCATTGTCCTTGCAGTGGAGTCTTCTGGAAAATTGGAAATGGTTTATCACATCTTTGTGCTGTGCAGGAATGCACATTTATATCCCTTATGGGGTACCAATGCACAGTGATGGATCTAGGATTTTAGTAAGGGGCAGTCCTCTGAGATTACATGCTGTCAACCAAAAGGGCACACTTCACCCAAAAGGGTGGCTATTATCATCAATCAGTGGGAGAAAACTATGGTTGGTGCGACTTAAAAATGGTAACAGTGACATAAATGGGAATGCAAGACCCATAGATGGGAACACACATTCCCAATTATGGGAATGCTTGAGACCATTTTCCAGAACAATATTTTGGGCCATGTAACAAACTTTTGGTCTTTCTACCTGGCTTATTTCTGTTCTTAAAATTTTAGAGGGCATTTATTTTTGAAACAGAAACAGGAAATCATACTTTATACCCTGCTTCAAATATTGAAGCTCAACATGTTTATTATGATCATTCACATGTCTTGGTGCATCTGTGTAAATAAAACACTAGTCATATACAAAATTGATTAATATATACCTAGTGAAACAATAAAAAAGTTTTTAAATATTTGATTTAAATTGCCACTTGAGATAATAGTATATACAGACCAAGACATATGGCCATACAGAACATGATGTGAGCCAACCTAGCACAACATAACCTGTTTTCAGCACCTTTAATGCCATTTTTCACAACTTCTAAACTTCAAAGCTCCATCTGTAGCCCCATCATTTGTATTCTAGCGGTGGGGGCAGTAGCAAGGTATTTTCTGCCTCACAGACCTGGTTTAATCAGTTTTGGGGTTACCCTTTTCCTCAGGCCACCCTTAATCCTTTCAAACTTAAGGGGTCCTGAACTCGAGTTCAGGGATCCCTTGAACCTGTCACTGCTGTGGCACCCCAAATGAAAGCTCAAGTTATTTTCTGTGCCTACTAAGAGTATCCTTAAAATTTTCATATTTCTCATTTCAGGGACTTTAAAATCATTAAATAAGAGGCCTACTTGGTCACCCAGTTATATGTCCAGCTATAAGGCAAGAACATGGTGGTATCAAAAGCAGTATACTTGTTATGGATAGTCTCATGATTAGGCACCCCAAAAATCGTTTTGGAAATCCACCCCTTGGGAATGTGTGACTATAGAACAATGTTTACAATGACATTTTAGAGTGATTGTGGTTGGAAAGAGTTTAAACATGCACCACTGCCAGTGTACAAAGTATGGCACTTTCGACGAGATCTCGTTGGTGCGAGTGCCCTTGGAGACAGGAGCAAGTGGTGCAAATTTTATCAACCTGGTGCGAATTTGCGAGACTGGTGCGAGGGAAGCAGCACTGAGAACCAAAAAAATAATGGTTGAATGGTTATAAAGACACAGGAGGGAGCCTTATGACAAGTCCGTAACTAACTAATGGAAAAGGTAGTATTGTATCGGGTGGGTAGGAGTGGGTGCGTTTTTCTCCCTGGTATATGGCGGATTGGTGCGAATTTGTGCGAGAATTTTAGGTGGCTGGTGCGACTCGTATGACCTGCTGCCATACTTTGCAGACTGGCACCACTGGTATTCAAGTTTTTTTTCCTTCTGAGACTTTTCGCGGTAAAGCAAAACAAAGAAACATCATTGCAAGTAGACTCCAAAACCCACCTAGATTGCACGGACCGTCTATGATAAACGCACATCTTGAGATTTAACCCCTTGGATTTAACAAATTGAACACCAGTCGTCAAAAACGGCGCCCCGTGCCTTCAACAATAATACAAAAATATTAGCAGCAGCCCGCGCCGCGCTCGTTCTGAAGGCCGCAGATACCGAAAATGTACCAGGGCGACCACCGGCGACCAGGCGACCACGCAAGTCGGCGGTTTCGGCCGACTTGGTCGCCCATTGGTCGCCTATTGAAAAAAATGAAAATCACCGACTTGGTACCGACTCGTGACAGATTCTAGTACATTCTAGTTTGAACTTAAAATAGTACATAAATACGGTAGAGGGAGATGGCATCACCTAAAGTACCAGGTGATTTCAGTCGTTTTTCGTAAAATTGGAACCAAAAATTGTAATAAGAAGAAACATAACTAGCATAGCCTAGCAGCAACTAAGGGCGGTGATGATACCAGATGGAATCGGCCAAAGATACCCCGTTGTAGCCAAGCTGTCTTTCAGAAACGCCAAATAAGCCGGGAAACGAAGGCTAACTTGGCTCTTTGTCGAAGTAGATTCTGCCCATTCTTGGCCAAAGGAACTGGCAGACTTCATCCAATAGATTTTGATGGGCACTGTATGTATTACGATAACGGTTGGAGGCAGTGGAGAGGGTAACCATATTTAGAAGCAGGAGCGGATGGTGGAAGCTAAAATCATGGGAGAACAGATGGAATCAGAGTTTGAGACGGTTGCTGGGTCGCCAACCAAAAGATGATAGGGTCGCCGACGGCGTAGGTAGATCGGCAAGTTTTTAGACCCCTGCTGACTCTCAAAGCATTTGAGAAGGGCCCTGGACAGACCACTAGAAAGTTACCCCCTCTCATGGACTACGAGACTCTCTTTCCTCGATCTTTCCGATCATCTGGAGAGCCGTTCTGTCCAGAGCCTGGTGTGCCTTGTGCCTGTCCCCTCTGTGACATTGCCGGGATGGGACTGGACTATCTAGACTGGCATGCTAAGCACTCTCACCAACCCGGGATTCCTGCCAACCCTCCGTCGAAGCCAACCACACCCATCTCGCTGTGCCCTCACTGCTACGCTGAGATTGGGAGAGGCAAGAGCCACAACTGCTCGAGCAAGCGAGAGAAGAGGGGAAACCTGGAAGCCCTGGTGATGCAGACCTCAGAGCCAACCCTGTCTCAGGTGGCCGCCAGCACTCTCAAGAAGATCACCTCAGACCACGGGGTGTCCACCCGCAGTGGTACAGTTTCCCTGCGGTCCGGTGGCTCAAACAAGCTGCCAGTCAGGATCGGGAAGGGAAGGGGAGATGAGAGGGACAAGAGGATGGTGAGCCACGAGGAGATGATGGAACTTCAGAGAACTCTTGGCTGCTCTGACAAGAAGTTGTTAGCTGTCAACAGGTGTCATGATCTGCCAATCACAACCATATTCCATAGGCTTCAAAGGCTTCAATTTGTTGATACTAATCGTGACGTCAGCATATGTCGTTACACCAACAGTCTGATAACTTTGGCCTGCTGCTTGAGGCACATGAGGGGTACATTTCAGGTAGTCTTTAGCTTTTCTCTGCGGAAATTTTTAGTTGACGAAAAATGATATATGGAGTACCGGGTTTTCCGGCATGCTTTATAACTTGGCTATCTCAGTTAAAATCACACTATAAAGGTACCACATTCCCCTTAAAAATATTTATTTGGTTCGGATAAGAAAACATCTGGTTAGCCAGGGTTCCTGGTCAAGTAGTCATGCCAGTAGCGACACTCTTGGTCAACAGCTGACTGAATGTGAAAATATGATCACAAAATATATCCTCAGACTTTAATTCCTACAATTGTGGGAAGGTGGGGATGCCAAATCCGGGGGGGGGTGGTCGGTGTGGTTGCCGGCCGGGGCCGGCGGCTCCGACGGGGCTGGCCCCGAAACCCTAGGATTTGGATCGGTTGTGTTTTATTAATTGGGAGCCAAATCCACGCATTGGTTGGTACGGCAGCGAGGGGCGCCGCTATTTGTACGTTATCGCTATTATTTTCCTTTCTCGGAACTAATTCGGCATAACAAAAATATTAATGTATTTAGAAACACACTTCTCCCGCGACGCTATCAATAGGTTAAAACATTTAAATTAAAGGGAATGTTCCACTTTTATAATAGGTTTTCCTTTCCATCTAGCTGTAACACGATGATAGGTCCCCAAGCCCCTCCCACTTTTGCAAATATCATGCAATTAAGTAAGCCATGCTTACTCTTCGCCTTCTCTACTTTTTAAAGATTCAAGTGATAAATCAATTTTTTTGCTTAAAGAAATAACCAAAACTGGTAGGTCCACCCCATTAAAACACTTAGGAAGGAGGTCCCTTGTAATGTGATTTTTTCCGTAATGAATTAAATACCTCTCATGGATACTTGTATTTATTTCGATTCATGCTGAACACATTTTAAGACACCCTTTTAAAAAGAAAATTCGTCGTTGAAAGTGGAGTCACCTACCACAAACTAGCACCTCTAGCTCCCAGTGCCTTGACTTCAGCTGGAACCACTGCCTCAGGGCATGTCACGTGATTCTGTTGTCTGTGGTGGTGGAGATTGGCTGCTGGTCCTATTCGGCGAGTTCGTGCGGTCGGAGGAGGGTGTGGAGGACCCGCTGAGGTGTGTGCGCAGTTTACCGATTCTTGACGTGATTTAGTTCCTTCAAAAAGGATTCAATAAGCATTAAAGATATCCAGGAGCGTTCAGCAATGGCTACTGCGGCTACTTCAAAGAAGTCCGAGTCCTTGCCGAAGCCTAAGCAGATACTTTTGGAGGCACTGCGGGCTGCAGACTCTTCTAAGGGCGTCTCAGTTTTGGCTGTGAAGAAGATAATAATGGTGGCGTTTCCGCAAGAGCCAGAGACGCGTGTGAAGGCAGGTCTGAAGAAGGCGATCGAAGAAGCCCTACAGGAGGGCACTATCATGCGCGTACGAGGTCAGAAGGACGCTGGCGCCTCGCTCCAAGGCAGCTTCAGACTGTCTTCAAAAGCGGTGCAGAAAGCTGCCGCGGCGAGTAACGGCAAGGCAGGAGCTCGGATGGACGAAAAGAAAGTACCAAAATCTACTGTGACTAAGTCGGTCACTGCCAAGCCTGGCGGCTCCAAAGGGAAAGGTGTCGCGCCGAAAAAGGCCACCAAGAGCGCAGCACCGGTCAAGCAGAAGATGGTGTTTGACGACTCGATGTCTGACTCTGACGACACGGATACTGAGCGGGCCATGGAGCTGGCTGGAGCTCTGGCCGGAATCCTGCAAAGCCAGTCTGGAAATAAGCTAAGCCGTTCACCCAGATCTCAGACATCCAGTTCCAACAAGGCTGCAGCCGGTGTCCGCCGGCCCCTGAAAGAGAACAAGTCGCCCTCGCTCACCTCGAAGCCTCCAGCCAAAAGCTCAAAGTCTGCACAAAGTGGAGGCTCAGGGTCAGGAGGGCAAGCAGTAAAGAAGGGAGTTGGGAAAGCTAAAGACAAGTCCGGGGCTGTTAAGGCAGGACCGGCTAAAAAGCCCTCAGCGAAAAATGCCGTGTAACTGCTTGTTTCTTATCTGAATAGATCGCAACGTATTTTTAAGTGTCTGTTTTTGGGGTGTTTTTATGTCTTAATTGTGGGTAGCTGTGAAAATATACTTGTGGATGAATAAGGCTTTTAATGGAGTTTAAACGGTAATTGGCTGCGTATGCTGAGGGAGCAAAGCTTAGCCATATGTAAAAATGAAGATGACGTGATCATTCATTATAAAAGGTCTGAAGTGGAAGTCTCGTTAACATACATCTATGGAAGTTTTTTTGGAGCAATATTGTGATGGTAAACGCTCCAAATGTGACCCAGAATTGAGCTGGACTAAGCCAATACTTCTCCGAGCGCGATGATTGCCGGTAAAGCCGGGGCCCCTATGTTTGCGGTGGGGGGGGGGGGCGTCTGCCCTGCCCTCCGTTTACTCCGATAATTGGATCTGTGAAGCCGTCGCTCTCAATAAATCGCCTTGTGTCCGAGGACTCGCAGGCGGGCATATCGCCTTATTCTCGGATTCGTCGGGTGACTGGTTTGAAAAAGGATAATTTCTAGTCAGTTTATCACAAGGCGTTCATGTATGAGAACGCGAGGTAATTGGGGTGTAGCTAAGCGCGGCTCATCGCACTGGCTCTATTCGACTCGATGTCGGTCAAATTTTGCTATTGGCAGAAGGACGGACTAAGAGAAGCAGGCAAAAGGTAGCTCGCAGTCTCCCTCTCCGTTGTGTTACTAGCTTTGGCCACCACTGGCCGTTCAGTGCGGGGACAAAGGTCCAGCGCAGGGGGGGTAAAAGTCACCACCGGTGGGGCCAGGCTTGCTTTCAGTGTAACATTCAAACGAGATTTCCATCCAATTGGGACAAAACTCTGGAACAACCTTTATTATCCAGCCCCGGTGGACTTTTTGGAAGATTGTTAGTGGAGTGGGTGAGGTGGGCAATTTTGCAGGACCAGGGCCAACCGAGTGCGGCTTTTTAAAGCGCGCTGCAGGACTGGCATGTGGAAAATATATTAATATAGTCCCGGGAAGCCCCGGGCTTATGAAAATACTTCCAATTGTAATTAAAATTATATTCATTAGAGTCCTAATAATATTTTCCAAGGGGAATAACCCAAAGCCCTGACAGATTAAACGTGTACAGCAGCTGGCAACATAATTGATGAGCTTTCAGGAGGCTTGAAAATGAACTTCTTCAAATGCTGGATGCCAGTTAAAATTAATACAACACCACTACCAAGCATCCACAGCTCAAGAAAAAGCGAATACATTTTTGGTAGCGAATATTTTTATGCATAAAATAGCGTTGTTTCTCAAACATTAAATAAGACAAATAAATTGAGGATAAAGTATTATCACCGTACACCGCACCAGAAATTATCCTCGCATGAAAGGGTGAAAGGAAGGGTGGGGGGTTGTATGCCCGAGAGGTAGGTTGTACTAAGTTGGGGGGGGGGTAACCGCCTTACTGACCCCAATGCCCCCGTCCCTATGCTTATGCGTAAACTCCCTTAAAATCTACCACTTTCATTTTCATTATGGGCTCCTGTCATAGGCGCAGAAGCGTTGTCCGAGGGGGAAGTTGTCACCGTTGTTGGGGTCAAATATGATTCAGCCTGTCACTTGATTTGTTAACGGAAACGGTCCGGAACCGGCTCAAAGTTGGGGAGGGGGCACTGCCCCCCCAGTCTGGAAGTTGAGGGGCAGTCACGCCCTTCCACCGTTCCTGCACCTATGGCTCCTGGTGGTAGGTAGCGTCGCTGTTTCCACACAGCTTATCATTTCCTGCATAGTCATTCGCCGTCTTCATGTTGATCGTTCTGTACGGCTATAAAAGTACCTCAGATGTCTATGCGTGCCCACTGATGATGCCGACGATGCTCGGTACTACAGCGCGGTGCTTTCTCCCGTGCGGCCCGCTCGTCACTCGTGTAATCGAAGAGTCAGCGGTTCGGCGGAAGACAGGGTCGGCAGCACCTCCCCCATTGAGGCCGCCTCGGTGTAGTGGTGGTATAACGAGGTGTTTGACCCGTGTCGCCGCCGGCCGCCCTCATTACAGCCGCAGCACCCCTCACAGCTCCTCCTCGCCGCTTCTGGGAAAGGGCGACGTGTACAGACGGCCACGCTGTTCAAGCTAGCAAAACTGACCAACGCTTACGAAACCGATGGTGCGAGGCAGCTTGTTGACTCAAAATTACTTGTTTGCAGATCTTTGATTGCCAAGAACATGTCGTTATTTTGTTAGAGCATAGTCGCCGATGTGGTTAGCTGTTCTGTGAGCAGCCCCGGTGCCATCGAACAGAAGCCCGGAGCTCACGTCTGGGCGGGGTCAGCGTCCTGTGCCGCGGCTGACCGCGATTCAGCCGCCCGGCGTGGCTGCGTCGAATCCGACGCGGGTCGACGCTGTTGTTTTGGCCACGCCCCCGGCCGCCGGCTTCAGTGGCGTACACCGCTTCGAAGCCGGGATCAGACGGGGGTGCAACGACCTGCCGCACCTCAAAAGCTCGTCTGATCGATAGCGCCGGGACAGCTCGTGCGGCGACGCCCCCCCCCACACACACACACACAGACACTCCCCCGCACCCAAACAGATGCGTGCGAGTGTGGAGCTGTTCTTGGTCTGTTGTCAGGCTTGAACTTTTCCACAGAGGTGACGCGGACCAGACTCGGTCTAACTGAAATCGCTACAAATATCTGCCTCTCGGCTATTTATAGACTGCACGTGTCGAGTCTTCTTTACAGTTGTTCGGAAGGAGTGTATGCTGTGCAGTGGATGAGACTGGACCTGTTTCTTTTTAAAGATAGAGATCAGAGATGAAATATATTTGCATGATCTGTGAAAGTCTGACGGAGGTTTACTACATGAAAAACAGAAGGATGGAGCTTGTCCTTTGCTTCGAATAAATTTGTGAGGCCTACTTGTTTAATCTGACTAAGACATTCGTTACCACTCATATATTTTACAGTATCGTTGTGGGAAAATATGAAGGATATTTATGGGTGTGTTCCCGTCCTGATAAGCCATTTCCTGCATAACCTCATGAAATTATTGACACCATAAATTGGGAGGGTTCTGAGCGCAGGAATAGGTTAAATGGGAAAATTAATAGCATCCAATTCATCTAGGCTCATTCAGGATTCATTCAGTCGGAGAGCAAAAAGAGCAAAGAAAAAGAAAAAGAACTAAAAAAAGAGAAAATACACTCTCGTCTGCGCTTCTACTGCTAGAACCTACGAGCATTAGGTTGTTTTTCATTTTCTTTTTACACACTTAACTTCTAGCTGGTCTATACCGAACACTCCCACGTGTTCAGCGTGGATATACGGCCACTTATGATTAAGTTCGGCTTCCAAGAGAAGTAGTTTGGTACCATTTTTGTACCTGAGACTGCATGAAACAGAACGTTGCCTGTCTGAGCTGCAAGTCAAATGCCCCTACAAAATGGAACACGTTCTTACAAACAGGAACAAGCGTTTCCAATACACAATGACTAAGCCTTATCTGTTCCGTGGCCGAGTGGTTTCAGCGACGGCTTTTCTCGTCTCAGCGCGTGCGCTCCCGGCCGCAGCGGCGCGGTGCTAAGGGAGGGGGCGGGGGGAGCGCGGGTGGGTGCAGTGACCGCTGTATTTGGAACACCGGAAGACACAACAGAGTCAGCTGATGATGGCCTATTTAGTGGCGCCGGCGTTTGGTTTGGTGCGTGCTTTATCAGCGTCGGACTCACGTGCGGAGGTCGTGGGTCCGATAGTCGATACCCCCATTCTGGGCTGTGTCGTCCGCCGCTCTGGCCCCAAACACGATTCCGCCTGAGCAGATTTCGGGGATTCGTGGGTTCATATAGGCAAGGTGCTTTGCGGGCACCCAGGCCACGTTTCTTTCTCAGAAATCGATTTGGGGTAGCGCTTTATTAGTGATTTATAATGGATACTAGCGGTGGTAGCGGGTAGCGGATTTCCGATATTCAAAAATTAGTATTAGTAACGGTGGTGGTTCCAGTTAGCCAGGGTAACGAAAATAGGGGTAGGTGATTAAAAATCCTGGCAGCGGCGCCCACATCTGGAAAATAAGCATGCAAGTATCTTGACATTAAACATCGGCTGACTGGAATTAAACCAACGGTTAGTGCCGTATACAACTTTCAACCATGAAATTTCTGCGCATAGATTGTTACCCACTCTTGCAATACGCTTCCAACAGGTTAAGTTGTTCATGCGAGAAGGCACGCTGGGCCTGTTTGCTGAATTTAGCTTGGTCTAAACATGAATATCATTTTTTATGTTTGTAGAAAGTGAGTTTTACATATGGTCTTTACTCACCTATGTGACCAGATTCTGTGAACCCAAATTTGGGTGATTTCATTAATATTTAGAGGTAACTAGAAAATGTCTTCCTTCTGCAAATGGAGTACTCAACGCAAGGTTCATGAACAAGCCGGAAATGACAGTTATTAGGGGATAGCTTATAATTTGTCTCAACTGCCCACCTCAGGCGCGAAGTGATGTGGTCTTCAGGTCAAAATTAGCATACCTGGATCAGAGCTATACTTTCAAGAAACTCTTTTGCAGGACTTTGAAAGTCTGTCACAGCACCAGAATAGCAGCAAAGATCCCTGCTACAACAAATATTTCAGCTCATATTATTCAGTAAATTTATATAGAAATCTAAAACCCCCAATAAGAGGCAAAAACAAGACGACAGAAAGGCGAGTGTTCCCTATAGCTCCCTTGGGAATCTTTTCGACATCGGGAGCAATGACGCGCTGGTGCGGGTGAGTAGTGTTTGGGGTGGTGTGTTTTCCAAATACAAGAAGACGTCATGCCTAGAGGTCGGAAGAAGTGTCAAAGTGTCACCAACGGAATTTCAAAACAAACATGTTTAACCAAGAATATTTTCTCTGGTACCAAAAAGGGCTTATTTGCCAGACCCTATGAGTACTTTCAAATTTTAAATAGCGTATTTTCAGACTGAGCGTGAACTTAGGATACTGAGGCGTGTACAATCTTGCATTTTTTTTGTCACCGCCTTCATTTGATTTTGTCACCAACATTGTTGGCGAGTTGGTTCCTACCTCTGGCCGTTCCCTGGAGCCAGGTCACCCGTCCGTGTCCCTGCAGTCCCACTGCAAACGGGTAAACATAAGGTTTTCACCTCACTCGAACAATAGCTACGTGTAGAGGCGGATGCTTCACGAATCCTGGTGGCACAGCTTTTATCCGTTTTTTTTCTATGAAGCGAGCCCGCCTGCCATTTTGCTTTGAGCAATGGCGACACGAGAAAAATGATCATTGAATATTTTCCGTGTATGGTACACCTGAAAGGCCGAAAATCCTAATGTCTGTCTGTTATGCCTTTGTTATTCGTTTTTGTGGTCTCACCAAATCATGACGCAAATAATAATCATACATTTAATTGCTCTCGTCACGTATTTTTGAATGATTTTTCATATGGAAATATAAAAAAATTAGACGTGCTCCTATGAACATCAGTCATTACCATCTCGAATAGAACCTTTCCCAAAACCACAGATCAGCTATAAGCAGCGCTAGACATAGGTCTCGCCCGTCGAGGACCATTTTCTGCACTGGGGCCCAAAGCCATTCCCAGGCTTCCCTGGATATGGGGAACGGCAGACCGTGATGTCGTGCTCCTTTAATGGTTTTGATGGTGCACTGGCATTTTCCCTGAAAATTTTTAACCTGACTATCATTTCGAAGCAGTGTAACGAAACTGTTTGAGGCATGTGAAGTTTTGCCTTGTTGGAGCGGGATACTGGACAATTTTAAATCACCGTTAGCTGCCGCGCGGGAAAGCCCGGCACGTGCCGACGAATTCCTGGGCACGCGCGCCACGTGCTGGCTGATCCCGCGGCACGTGCGGGAGATGCGGGTCACTCGTGCTCCGGGACGGTGTCTATCGGAGACGATACGCCCCCCCTCCGAGGGGTGGGGTCCGTGCCAGCGGCAAAGCCGCCGATCCGTTAATGCGCTCACGTCACTGTCGCTGTCTATTCACGGCTGATGGATTTATTTGACTGCGCCCTGGGTCTTGTTCAGCGTTTCGGCTTGGGCGCTTGGAGCAGCCTTGGGGCTCCCCGTTATTGATTTCACCGCCCGTATTCATCATGCGCGCAGAACTGACGTAATTTGAGTGCTACCGGCACGATCGAACGCGCTTAGATCACTTCCTCATTTATTATTTGGGTCCCCGGGGCGTTTGTCTCCCCCTATGTGGGCTAACGGACTCATTTGCATGTGCTAGAAGCGCGTTTTGTCTCAGCTGGGAGAGCGCCGATGGCCGCCGGCCCCTGCCTGACTTTGATTGAGAGGTGCATCGCCCCTGCCGAACTCGATTTGCCCGATGACTAGCCGTGTTTGGGCTAACAGTGATGTCGCTGCGTTGCTGACGTTTTAGGGGAGATCTGCGTTAAAAAGCGCCCGCCTGGCCCCATGCCCGATGGCTGTATCAATTAAGCCGTGTTTTACGGGGGCTCGCCTTGTCAATGAGACGGAAGCTGGTAAGTGACGGGTGTTGCTCGGTTGTTTGAAGTTGGGGACCGCGGTTCACGCCACTTATCGTTCGTTATTCATGGGAGATAAACCCAGGGAGAAAGCATTGTGAAACTTAACCGGCGGTAAAAGGGGCAAAAACCGGGGAGAAACCGGGCTGTGGACGGTTGCGTTGTCGTGCGCGGCCGCCCCCGGGAGAGAGGAGCTGCCGGCGGAGCGCCGCGCCGTGACGCGCGGCGGCCGGGGCTGGTTCCTGGGATGGGTGGATATGATGCAGCGTATGACGCAACTATGCGGTCAATGACACGCAGTGGAAGAGGGGGCTGCATGGCAGTCGTGTTTGTATTGGCCCGATTTCTGCAAAGTGATGCTATCGAGCTTGCAAGCTTTTGGACGCTCCAGAGGGCTATGGTTATGACAGGAGGGTTTGTTTTTGTCAGAAATATTACACAGAATGTTATTTAATGCAGTGTGCATTGTTTATTTTGTGGTGAGCTGATTTTAGGATGTAATGACCACCAGTAGTTTTTAGTTTTCTTCCACAGCTACGGTTCTATCTTTTGGGAAATAATAAGTCGTGGCAGAGTAAATACACACTAGATTTCGAAGGAAAGTTATGTCGCAATGTGTGAAACTTATTTGGGGCATGCAAAAGTTATTAGAGGCAATGTGTCTATTTCTAGTTCAGGGCATTTCTTTCGCACAAATTGGGCACCATTTGCTCTGCATCCGTTCTTCCCATTTGTCACTAGGCTTTGCGATGGCCTACTGGAGCCGGTGGCCTCTTACCACCAAACAAATTCGGATCTGACCCTTGTCCGAAAATGGCTTTTGAGCCCCTTGCTCAGAGGTGCAGAAACTGATCAACGTGGTTACTGAAGTAAGTGACACATTTACACTATTTCAAGGTGTATGGTGGTGGGAATATCTTCGAAATACATAATCAACACCCGCCCCAGTGGGCCTCCAAGCTACCTTCGCCCCAGAGTGAAGGGTTTCAAACGCCCCCTGGATCTCGGCTCATAGGAGCCGAGATACGGGATAGCGAAAAAGGTGAAAACTGGTGGATAGATCATAAGAAATAGTGAAGAAAATATATTAGTCACTTTTTCCCAGGTCAATATTGAGGTCATGGCAGGTGAAAGAAATTGACAGTTTAGTGAAGGGCTTCTGGGTTCTAGCTTTTGATTGAGTTGAGTAGGAGTCCAATTTTAGGCGCTATTTTCTTTCTCTCGTTACGGTGAATTGATTGGTGTATGATATGGCCATACTGGGTCAAGACATTAAAAAGACCTGACACCATCACCCTGACCAGGTTAGGTCAAGGTCACCATCTGAGTTAACATAGTCATATGCATATAAATAAATTTGCAATGATAATCCAAACGCAGTGGTATCAAAATCAAACCCCTTATTTCCTGCAATGCTATTAAACCAAGTCTGAAAACCTGCTTCAGTAGGTTCAGATGATCTCTCAGAGATTACCGCAGGCTCAAACTTGCAGCATGACCTCGAAAAGGGCCTAAGATACTACGGTTCGGAGAATAGGAATATATTCTAAGCCGTATCTACTCAAATTCAGCCGTTTTTTGCCAATTGCTGTTTTCACATGTATTTATAACGGAGAGATCATGTGAGAGATAGCGTGGTGAAGCAAATATTTTGAGGGAATAATCGTGCACCAATTGAAATAACATTCTGCCCTGTTTGGGGAAGGATTCAGGCTTTGAGTCTTTTCTACAAAATAATATCACAGAACTATGCTTTTCCTGAACCAAGTTTTACATGAAGTATTTATATTTTTATATTTGATTTCGAAGTGGGAACGTTCTTTTTATCTCAGGGTAATAACTGGTTTACTTGGGGGAGGTTGAATGGTTTTCAACTCTGATCTGTGCGGTACAGGTACCGCCAGCTAAATATCTGGCTGACTCTGGCATACGAAACCGATTTTTTTAGAATTACATTCCTTTTTTTCTTCACACCATCACAGGCTGGTTTCACGGCGGGGACCCGTCCCCTGTTCTCGCATGGAAGCTAAAGCTTACAGATTCAAAAAGAAGGAGAAGGGAAACCGATGTTTGGCCCTGTTTGTGTTGTGTCCGTCCTAGGCCGGATTTGGTCTGATCTGTGCTCTCAGGGTGGGAAGCTGTCGCGTCAGCAGCCAGTTCGTCCCTCCTTCCCATCCGCAGGCTTGCGACACGCGCATGCACAGTGATTGATCGAAGGAGGGCAGCTCGTGCGACGAATACGACGGAGCACCGTAAAAAGCACCGCCATTGTCAACCGCACGGCTGACGCAGTCTATGCGGTTGACGCCCGAGGACCGGCGTCAGCCGAGAGTGACTGACACGGCGCGGCTGACGCAGTCTGTGGAGTTAAGTCCGATGGACCGCGTCAGCCGAGAGTGACTGACACCGTACGGCTGACGCAGTCTGTGCAGCTGACGCCCCAGGGACGACCTCAGCTGAGAGTGACTGACAGGGCGCAGCTGACTCTGGCCGTGCCGTGTGACTTGTTGATCGCAGTCAGCTGGGTGTGCCAGCTGTGCCCCTCCCCCGCTCTCACTTCCGCCAAGTGGTGCGTGCTAGAGCTCCTTTTAGTCTCCTAGGATCAACTATCTGGGTTTGAGCTATTAATGGTACAAGCTTAGCAAATGGCGCCGATGCCAACACAAGTAGGAAATTTTAGGTGCTGTGCCGCTTGCAGCTTGAAGCTAGCTCGAAAAATGCAACAAATAAAAAGGTATGCGTGTAGAGTCTGCAAATTTAACAGTTGAGCTTATGGTTGTAGAGAAAGTTGTGCATACACGTGTGCGCTTGTTGATGGGTTGGATGCATGCCGGAAAGCTTGACTTTGGGATCTTTTTTATAACAAAACAAGGTTCTAGTTGTTTTACCCAAATATATTTGGACAGTATGATTATACAGTACTGCGGCTTATAATATATTGAAACGCCGTTTTGCGTGCTAATCGCTGCATACATCGGTACCATAATGGTCAAGCATGCTTGAGAATGCTTGCATGAGCATTATCGAAGCTTTCGTCATCAGGAGCAGTAGTCAAAGGATATCTTTCAGTATTCAGTTTGATAAGCTGTGCTGTATGTTGATTGGTTGGATTGACGCCGTTGTACCGAACATTGACGCATTATATACACTTTTGTAATAGTAGGCTTTTCACCTAGTTTATTCCGTAAGTCTTTTTCTATTCTCCTCGCTCTTTGCTTGAATTTGTCCTGGTTTAGTAATAAACTTTGTCTGGGTCGGTCTTAAAACAACTGAAGCTACATCGCTGACTAGCAAAACTATACCGAATCTACGCCAAACAACGACAGAACATCGAACCACACTCTGCCGGCCTCACTCGCATCATCACGCTCTGTTTTCCAGCAGTGACTGCCGGTTCCTCATGACCCTGCCCCCGGTTCGGCTCCGACCGTGCCCTCCGACCGCTGCCGACCGTGCCCCCGCGGCAGCGCGCCGCGTCGACGCCGTTATACTGGCCGCCGCCCCTCTCCCCGCACGCACATGCGTGCGCGGCCGCCGGCTGTGCGCCATCGATCGAGCACCGTTATACGACGACGCAACCCTCTCAGCCGGCCATCTTTAGCCAGGGTGCAGGCTGGCGGGGAGGCGGCGCGGTCGATGCCACCCTCGCCGTCGGTCGTCGACCCGATTGCCGCGGGCGTTGACCGCGGCCCGTGGCACCGCCCCGCCTCCGGCAGTGCGGCCGACCCGGCGCCGCCGACTCGCACCCATGACACGCATCGCCTGGGGGAGACGAGCACAGGTGGCGCTGTCTGTACCGCCTGACCCGGAGAAACAGCTGTGGGTACGGGGGAGATGGGTGATGACCCCACGATGTGAGGCAGAGGGAGGGGAGTAGAGGTAACGTATCCTGGGGCGAAACGCGTGCGGGCCAGGGGTGAAATGAACAGAGATGAATGTGTCCGCATATTGAGCTGCATTTTTAACGGTCGCTGTAATGTGCTAACCATGTAGATAGCGGAACGGGTCGACGTGTTCCAGCACCGGTTGTGCCGTGTTGTGAGCCATGCCAGGCCCGTGTCAGCTGTACGGCGTGCCAATATTCGGGTCGCACCGAAATAAAACATTACTCCGTCAAAGGACGAGCCGGGGCCCGCCTGCTGGCTGAGCGCCTCGTCAGACCAGGACGAGCGCAGCCGCATCAGCGGCGTCAATATCCATTCACAGCCCGGCGACGCGCGCCACTTCCGCATTTAGCTGAGCTGACGCACGCACCCGCGCCGCCAACCGGAATTGGGCACGCACTAGAGCTGCAGGAGTCTGAGCAACAAAGTCCAGCTTGCACGGTCGCCGAGCTGCAGCGAAGAAGCCGGCCTGCCGCAGGGCTGCAGACTCGGAAACCTACCTTCAAACTGACGTGTGAAAGGCTAGCCCCTGATCACGTTCCGATGTACCGTTACGTTTCGACGAGGGGGTGGAGGTGTGACGGATGCGTGTCTGGGGCCGAATTGCGCCGCGTCGCCGCCGGCTCGCCGCTGCAGCCCCTGTTCTCGTGGCCCGGCTGCTGGCTTCAGCCGTGCTGTATCAGGGCGGAGTGCCCCAGGCTCGCCTGCTGTACACCGCAGTACCGTACCGCTCCGTACTGCTAGGCGCCCGGCGGGCGCGGCGGCGGCGGTACGGGCAAACACCTTTGCACAGAATGCCTTATAAAAAGCCCCAAGGTCAGTCGGCGAGAGAGGCGAAAGTCGCATGACGCGCTCAGCGAAAAGCGCGGATGAGAATAGGCTAAGACTGCAATGAACAGTCGGAATGGGACCCGCTCCGCTGCCGGCTGCCCTCCACACACTTCCGAGATGCGAGTCTGCGCGAGGCTCAGTGAAACTCGGGGGGCGAATACCGGGCGGTTATAAAACAAAAGGAAATGAACAGAGGACCTATCATCAAATCTAGTGAGAAAGGCTCCCTATAACTGACCATCCGAATGAAAATAAAGAATTGGGCACTTGACACCTTCCAATGCCCGAAAATGAAGTAAATGAAGTACAACTAGAAAAATGGAAGGTGAGCGAAGGAATGGAAGCAAATGAATTCAACATAGTTCTCCGCACATCGATTCATTTAACATGATTATTTTTCAGGGTAATTTTTGCCTTATATCGAGATTAGCCTACGCACTGAACGTTATTTGAATCATCATTTTGTATCATGGTATCTATATTCCACCCAATCTCCCGAGAACCTGATTCGGCCGTGGATCCTGAGACATGTTTTTTTTTACTTTGGCCTGAACACTGTGTCAAATTATTCCTCCCCAGAAAAGGCAGTTTCCCAAAAATACGTTTGATCAATACGTCTAACGGACTTATGCGGCTCTGGAGCCTAAATCTGTACCCTTAATGACGAAATAGATCAGTGGAAGCATGGCAGCCCTGGATTTGACTTCCAGTTGGCCCAAGTCCCATAGCTTGAAATACTATTCTTCTTTAGCTAAGGAAGGAAATTAATGTATTTTGTTCACCTGAGGCTAGACTAGAAGCTTTGCTGGAAAACACGCTAACTAGGGCACTGCGCTCACTTAACTCAATATTGATGTCTAATTGTTCCGTCTTTTAGTGTGTCCGGTATCGTTCATTTAAATAACTAAATATTTGCGATTTACCGTCTATACATGTTAAACTCTCACTATCCTCATCATGAACGTCTAAATTGGAGGGCCACTGAGGGCTTTGACCAGGGGCGACCCCAACAAATCCAGCACAGATTTATGTGAGCTGTTTGACGCGGACTTCAACCTGGCGAAATCCGAACAAGTGTGGGACTCGAGACCCAAGCTTGATAGCTGTGTTTAAGAGCGCTACAGAAGCGGATGTGATAAGCCTAATTGAAAAAATAGGTAGGCTTGCTTAGGTTGCCCCTGGAAATGGAGAAATACTACATAAATATAGATGAATAAATATAGCCCGAGTGCCACAGTTTAGAGCCAGGTATGGCGCCTGCATTGTAAGTTGGGGATGCGCTGCCCACCCCCTCGCTTTCGGGGTCCAAACCTTGGCCATGAGGTAACTGCGCCTGCCATAAATCAGAGAATTTCCAGACTTCGACAGTTTAGGGACCACTATGGAGGTTTTGCATCCTGCATGACTCGAAGGCAGCAACGAGCCCAATCCCAAAGTTGTGGTTAAAGGCTGATGAATTTATCTTCTGCGGTGGTCTGGAGATTCTCTGACCTCTCATTTATTGCTTGTGCCGACGCCCATGCAGCGGCGGATCCAGGGTTTGGCAAGTCTAAGGTGGAGGAGGGATGTCTCAGGGGGACGTTAATATTTCCAGGAAATCCGGGAGACGCCCCCGTTTCCAATTTTTCGATGTCTATCTATACACATCCTTTCCCAGTCTGAAAAAAATTCAGTCCTTGTGACGGCATATATTTTTCTGTGGCAGGGAAATAGCGTGAGGTACCAAGCTGTTGACGGACGGGTCAACGAATGTTTTCACATGTCCTTTGTGATGACACCAGTGTCGTAGCCAGAGCCTCAGCACGGGAGGGCACACACTGAAGGAGCCTTGGAAAAAGGACCCTTCTGAGCGGAGATCACAAAAGAACTTGTGCTACAGTATGGTTATCTACAGTAGTATGGATTATTTGGCATGTTCTGTATCAGCAGTAGATCCAAGCCAAACATGGGGGAGCATTCTCACTATGTGACGAACTTGGCTTTTTCAAGAAAATTTGCATGATCTGTCTTATGTGTCAAAAATGTGGTGTTTGTGCTGGGGAGCCGCTGCCGGACTGACCTGCCCTGAATCCGCCCCTGCGCTGGGCACATCTGACTGGGTTATTAGGACAACTGGGCTCTTTACCGTTCTATTGACAGGTGCACCGACGAATCAGCTCATTTAGCGCCTCAACTAGGTTCGCTCAGACATGGAGGATCCAGCTCACAATTTCATGGTCGAATGAACCAACCAATGTTTGCAAGGTACGGTCAATGTTTTGGTAAGTATCTAATGAATAAGTGGAATTTCGGATGTTTCACATTTTTTGTGAGTTAGGACGCAATGGAGCCCAAATGTCAGTCATGCTTACGATGTATCATACATACAGGGATTTTTGAGTCAGAGGCCGGGAAATCTGCCAACTCGCCAGCAATGTCGGTGACAAAAGTCGATCATGTTGGTGACAAAATAGGCAGGATTGTGCACACCTCAGGGTGAGAAGTTACCGATCAGCCTCCCATTACGTTATCTAAGATTTAAAAGTACTCAGAGGGTCTGGTAAATAATCCCTCTTGGTGTCAAAGCTCAATTCTTCCTTGATTGCGCATGTGTGGTTTGGAATTCTGTAGATGACACTTGAGACACTTTTTCCGACCTCTGCTTTGGGTGGCCTCAAGGGATCGATGGTTGCAGTAGATGGAACCCCAGCTGTTCAGTATTGGTCCAAAATGTAGCAAAGTCATACCAGAGGACAGGGAGGAAAAATCAAATTGTCTGACTCGTTTCATATTGCCTAGGTGATTTGTAAAATACCAAAGTTCTTATACTACTCGCATAAAATTACACTGCAGGGGCGAAAACCTTTCCATTTTGGATTATAAATGCTGAGAGCCCAAGGTGGGCAAGGTGACAAAAATTAGCGGGCATGCTTTCTCCGGACCAACAGCGGGACTGATCATCGAAACTGGCACCTGTAATTTGAACTCGCAATGTTTTTCAACAGCTTAGATGGTTCAGGAATATCCATTGGTATCCTACTAACGCAAAATGTGCCAAATTTTACAGCCTGGGCTGGTGACACATTTATAGTTTGCCATTTTCAATGGTGACACACTGAACACTTTTTGGCCGCTGTTCCACTGTTCAATTCTCATGGAATCTATAGGCTCTCCGTAATGATGTGCATCATATGACGTATGCACGTCAAGTGGCTGTCTCATGTTTAGTCGAGCCATAGTATGGGTGGATATCCTGGCGGGGTTGGGAGGTCAGGACCCCCTGGATTCTGGGTCTTCCATAGACTTTATATAGGGCTTGTATTGCTGGGCCAGCATTAACCCATACAGAACTCCCCCCTTGATCGAGAACAGATATCCAGCCCTGAGCCATTCAGTGAGACAGAAATCGCAGCCGTAGGATAAATTAAAGTCTTTGAGATGGCATCACTGGTTGAAATTGGTTCTTTGGATTGGTGTTTATGCTTTAAGCTTATAAGGGCTCAAATAGTATTTTTTCTTATACTTTTCTTTGTCTGATAACAACATTTTTTCTGAATCTGCTTTTTTGTTTAACCCTTGGAAAACCTTTCCAACAACAGTACTCGTATAGTTCGAAGTGAAGATGATAACATAAAATGTACGACAAAAACAATACGACCAAAGGTTTAAAAGTTTTACCTAACTTCAACCACCTAGAGTTGGCCCTCATTCTAATCTAATGTCAAATTCTAACAAATGCGTGCTGTTGGTCAAAGTTCATGCTGGCCTGGCTGGGTTGCGACCGAGTCACGCCCGGTTGGGTCGGGACGGACCCAGTCACCGCTGTAACCAGCGATCGAAAGTGAAAAATCGTCGGTGCCGTCGCGTCATCGCCGGCGTCATCGCGGGCGACGGTGACGTGGTGGCTTTCCCGTGCGACAGCTCTCGCCGGAGCTGCGGCGAGAGCTGTGGAGCTGCGGGAGAGAGCCGCGCTCGCCGAGATCTCGTTTGCTCGGGTCGACGGCCGCAGTCGCTCTCAGCACATGACAGAAGATTGGAGTGGGGAGTCGATGAGCCGAATTAACCTCAGCTCGGCCGACTGAGAGCGTGTCGAGTTCTCACGGCCCGCGGCTGGTGGATAAGATAGTATGTATATACAGATTTTGCGGTGACCAGCTCTGAGGTTGGATCATTCAATAGTGGATTAGAGCTCGTGGCAAGGGAGAAAAGGCAACTGATTTGGCTGGAAATCGAAGCTAGAAATGGAGATTCCCAGAGGGAGAGGAAAAACGGGGAGAACAAGGAGATAAAATAGAGGACAGGGACGAAAAATACAACAAAAAAAACAGAAAACGCAAAAAAGCAAAATAAGAAATTTGGAGCTTTTATTACAAGCTGAGAAAGCATAACTACCAGCAGAAACAGGGAGAAGAATGAAGATAGAGGGGAGGATAGAGTGTGGGAGGGAGGAGAGAGAGGATGTAAGAGAGAGAGAGAGAGAAAGAGGAGAGAAGAAGGAGAGGAGGAGAGAGAGAGAGAGAGAGAGAGAGAGAGAGAGAGAGAGCGGGGGAGAGAGAGAGTGAGTGCTTTATAGATGGACAATGAAAGGCTGAGCGAAAGAATACAATGATGGTAGAAACCACAGTAACCTCGGCAGAAAAAAGTGGCGGAATTTTCACGGCTGCTCTTACATAAAGGAAGCAATTACATGCCGGAAAGTGACAGTGAAACACGTGCTGGGGAGAAATCTCGATGATAATCACTTCATCGAACAAAACAAGAAATGTGCGATGATTGCGTTGTACTGGTTGTGACTTTTACTTTGCAGATAAATTTTTTTAGAAAAAATTGGTATCCAAGACGGCCAGACAGCACATCACGATGTAGAAAAATACTGGGATGTGGTGAAGCGAGTGATAGGTTATGATATACTATTATTTTCCGAAATGCATGACATTTTACAACCTTCCCTGAAAGAACAGCTTTTGGACACTTTTGTGTGCTAAGCAATGTGTTTCCCGTAATGGGTTGAATGGCTCTCCTTATCTTAAGCACGAAAGCTGTATCAAGTCAGAATTTTGTTTGAGTATACCCACGGAGGATACGAATTACCAGATAAACTGGAGATTTAATGACCCTCATAGACTGCTCTGCTAAGTACAGTCTTAAAAAGGACACAAACATTGCAGCATGTCCGTTTTAATTTCGAGTCTCAGCATTACGATAGACCAGGGGAGATAGGGAAATGGGTTAACTGTGAACGTTTGCCTTGTGCAATCGACAAAATGATCGTTATATACTTGAGTTTAAACGATTATCGGCTTCAGCATAAGCTTCGGCCATTTCTACGTGATGAGACGATGCCGCTGGTCCGACTGGCTCCGTCGCTTTTTTTAACTGCCGCCGATGGCCCCGCTTTGACTGGCAGGCATGCAAATAGATTGCAGACAACAACTTCTGGCTATCTTGTTTTCAGCTTGTAAAACATAATTTCTGTTCCTGGGTAGAAATAATGTTCTTGATTCACACCTTCCTATTTAACTCATGCTGCGGCATGCTCTTAAACGCATGTTATTTCCTTACAACTGTCCCGATCATAGCAACATTTGGGTCGAGAAACCCTTTCTGACCTTACCTGATGGTCAGGTTCCGGGAACAAAAGTGCCATCAGGGGTAAAATGTATGAGTGGTAACAAGACTGAACATGTTTTCTTTCATGATTATATTTTTTTAAGTTTTTGTCTTCTGTTTTAGAAACTTCCATACATTTTTCCCAGGGCTACATTTTTCAGTGACTTTGGATGAAACTTACCGAAGTTCAATGTATTTTGACGAGACCGATTGTGTGCTGCCTGAAATGTATGACCCTTGGCAACATAGAAACGCCTTAACGAAATCTGACGGCTGAATGAAAATGAAGCACTCGTCATGCCGAAATGATGGAGCTGCCAAATAACGAATTGTTTTCTCAAACAAACCTGTGCTACGTACAGCCGGTTCGATACTGATTGGTAGGTATTAGGCTGCGGTCGTTTTTGTGAAATATCTCTCAAGTGAGGTTCCCTGCCGACACTGTTGTTGCCTCACCTGCTGCCTTTTAACGGGATGTACGAACTGACGTGCAAAAATAATTCATCGGGGCCAAAATTAGGAAGTTATTAAGAAAATACACAGAAAATCATCGGGATTGGCGAAAACAGTTTTTCCCCATAATTTTCCAAATTGACGTCTCATGCAGTTCGCAGGGGCTCACATTTAAAGAGCTCGTCAAAATACATTTCTAGAGGCGCGACCTTTTGTGAGAAGTGTACCGTTTTTAAGATATTTCTGAAAATAGCTGACACTAATACCTACCAATCAGTGTGGAACCGGCTGTACATTTCAATTTCACTCGGTCACAGCCCGTTGAAGATTCATCGAGTTCAATCGATAAAACACAATTTGTTTAGGGTATTCCAGGCCGTTGAAACGTTTTAAGGGAAACGTCTGTTATCTCCATCATAGGCGTAGGAACCGGGGGGGCCAGGGGGCCACTGGCCCCCCCACTTTTCTGTGGTGGGCCCCCGCAACGGAGACAAGAATATCAACAACTGTAATACCAAGCAAGAAACTCAAACTGGTCCGATAGCTTGCCCCAGAAACCCCTTAAACTTACCTGTGCCCCTAAACTAAGCTGATGTTCCTATAAGTCGATTTTAAGGCCCCTGAGCTATTCGGGCCCCCTGAACTGGCCTCTGATGCCATACGAGCTAATCTGGGCCCCTTGAGCTGAACTGAGAGCCACTGAGATTGTTTGGGCGGCATGAACTGTTCTAGGATCCCTAAGCTGAGCTAGGAGCCGTGACCTTGAACGGGGCCCCTTGAGTTGGCCAGACCCTATATCCACCGACCTGGGGGCCCCTGAACTGAGCTGAGACCGAAAAGTTAATCTTGTCCCCTGAGCTAATCTGGGTTCCCTGTGCTGCACGGGAGGTCCTAAACTCATCTGTGGCCCCTGCACAGTAAAAGGGCCCCTGACCTGAACTTGGGGTAGTAGGCTTTAATTGGAACCCTGAACTGTTCTGAAACCAGATATATGCCGACAAAGGGTCCCTAAGCTGATCCAGGCCCTTAAGCTAATCTGGTCATCAGAGCTAATATGGGCCCCTGTGTTGAACTGAGGGCCCCTGAGATGGTCTGGGACCCCCTATAAGGCTTTACAGCTACTGAACTGGCGGCCGTGAGCTTGAATGGGTCCCTTGAGATGTTCTGATACTCTATATCAGCCACCCTGGGCCCCCAAGCTGAGCTGGGCCTTAAACTAATCAGGGTACCCTTGAGCTTAACTGGGGCCTCCGATCTGGTATGGGGGCCCCTGAACTCTTCTAGGCTCCCTGGGCTAAGCTGGGACCGTGAGCCTGAACGGAGCCCCCTGAGCTGGTATGAGACGAGACCCTATATCAGCTAATCTGGGGACCCCTGAGCTGAGCTGGACCCCAAAGCTAGTCTAGGCCTTAAGCTAGTCTGGGCACCCCTGTGCTTCACTGGGCGGCCCCCGAACTGGTCTGGGGCCCCTGGGCTGAGCTGAGGACCATGAGCTTGAATGGCCTCTTGAGCTGTTCTGAGACCTTACATAAGCCACCCTGGGCCCCCTAAGCTGAGCTGGGGCCCTAAGCCTATCTGGGTACCCCCTGTGCTTAACTGGGGCCTCTGAGCTGTTATGGAGGCCCCTGAACTCTTCTACGGTCCCTGGGCTAAGCTGGGGGCCGTGAGCTTAAATGGAGCCCCTGAGCTGGTATGAGACGGGACCCTATATCAACCGAACTGGGGGCCCCCCGAGCTGAGCTGGGCCTCCAAAGCCAATCCGGGGCCCCCCTGGGCTAAACAAGGGCCCTGAGCTGGTCTGGGGCCCCTGAACTTTTCTAGCGTCACTGAGCTAAGCTGGGATCCGTGAGATTGAACAAGCCCATTGAGCTGTTTTCAGACCCTACATAAGCCGACCTGGGGACCTCGGAGCTGAACAGGGCCCCTAAGTTAATCTGGCACCCTGTGCGATTCTGGGGCTCCCCTGTGCTGAACTTCTAGGGGCCCTGTGCTTATGTGGGGTCCCTTGATAGGCTGGTCCCGAGGCCAATGCACTGGTCTAGGTCCCTTGAGCTGACTGATTTGGGTTCCTGAGCCATGGTCTGGGCCTTGGGGTCCTCCAAGATAATTTGACGGGCCCTGGGCGGCATAGGCATAGGAACCGGGGGTCAGGGGGATACTACCCCCTTTTGTGGTGCCCCCCGCCACGAATATACAAATATCAGCAACTGTAATATAGAACAAGAAACCCAAACGGGCCCGATAGCCTGTCTGGAAAAGTTCCAATTCCGTAGTACGCCGCGTGCAAGCCCCTGGAGGAGGAGCGCTTCGTGAAAAAGGCCAAGGCACCTACTACCCGAGTGTTTCCAAATGAGCCCCGAGAACTGGACCTAATCAAACTCCATCTCATATCAATCCCAACATAAAGCATGCACTGGACACGCACCCCGCACCAAATGCCGAGCAACAGTCGTCCCTGAGCCATCGAAAGGCGTGACGAGGCCGGCCGTCTTCTACTACGAAGTGAAAAAACAACACGGAACTATCCAATGAAAGGAAACAGCGGAAAATAACGTAAGAATTCATGTATGAAAATACCTGGTGCATGCCGGTGTGTATTAGGTTGCGTCAATACATATATGGAAACCTGAAAAATGAGATTTTGCCCCATGATTTCCAGTTCTATCATGGTCTAATGAAAAATAATCACAGCCAACAATAGTCTAGGTCTTCTTACCTGTCCCGTTTTCGACTGAAACATGCATTTCTAGGTTTTCTGGGGACATTCAAACAACTTTCACCAAGAGCATTGCTCTTTATATTTGCAGATTTTTCGGCTTTTTTATCGCATTTCCAAAAAAAATTATTTAGAAAAACACAGACAGTGCCCTGATATAAAACGACCACGCTTCTCTATGCCTAGATAGCTTTGAATCACCTAGTTCATGACACAAACGAGACGAGCTATTTAGGTCATTACGGATTCCTTTACAGCAGCAGGAATTGATTCAGGGAAAGGATGGTCACGGTAAGTCTTGCTGTCTTTCATGGCCTAAAATGGAGTCTGAGATTAATTGCAAGTTCCATCTATTTGATCGTCAACTTTGTAATGCCGAGGAGGTCTTGCTTGGTATTGATCCTGAGCATCAGTTTGGTGTGTTGGGCTCATCGCCTGATAAAACCATTCCTCTTCCAGCGCGACAGACATAATTGGCAGCTGTCATTTGCTTTACAGACGTGGCAGCTACAGCCATGGCCTGCGTGTAGCAGACGAAGTGCTCTACCTCCATGGGCTTCGCCATGAACCCTGGGAACTTGGATTTGATCAAACTGCAGGTGATGATAGGCTCCGTGACCCCATCCCAGCCAATTATATTTTTGAGAGTGGTTATCTGTATGTTGACGTAGGGCAGAGTCCGCAACCTGAGAGAGGTGTTCCCCACCTCCTGCTCCCCTGTGATGGAGATGATCTTGTGGAAGGTGGTCCTCCACTCCTCCGCCTCACTGCAGAACATGCCATGTTCATCAGGATCTCCTCGGAGTGAGCGAACCATTCAGAGGAGCACACGGTCGGCATGACAGTCAATTGCACCATCTAGGGCTAGATCCCGAGGCATGAGAGCTAGGATAGGACGTTTCTGGGACCGTCTACCAAGTTGCTGATAATCTTCATCTGCAGTCAATAGGGAAATTGGAACTTGGTAGGATATCGTCGCTATCATTATCGAGCCTTACTTTCCTTACTGGCCACAGGTGCAGACCAGCAACGACTGGCTGGACAGCAAGGTTTCTAATTACTATAGGTTGCTAATCACTATATATCCTTCGGCCGCGTGGAAAGCAGGGTTGCTAATCACTATAATACCATGACCACACCTCCCCGGCATCACAAAGCTGGCCATCAAGTACATTGCACTTGCAGTCATACTGGGACTCTGCATCTTAGGCATTAAAACATAGCTATGCAGATTTAGGGTTGCGGACCAAAGTACGTAAGGAAGAAGTTCGTATGCCCTAAGTACGTACGCAGAAGTACGTATGGCTGAAGTACGTAGAGATAAAGTACGTACGTGTATAATAATCTTAATGGAAAAAGTTCGTATGGAAAAAGTTCGTACGGGTTAAAGTACGTCAGAAATGATTATATAAAGTTCGTTCGTACGGGTTAAAGTACGAAGGGCTAAAATGTTCGTAATGTAAAAAGACATAATGGAAAAAGTTTATACGGGTTAAAGTACGAAGGGCTAAAATGTTCGTAATGTAAAAACTTCGCAAAGAAAAGTTCATACGGGTTAAAGTACGTAGGGGGGGGGCATTCCACGACATTTCAGCACAGGCCTTACACACTTGTCTCCGATTTTCTTTAAAAAATATAAGTGTAGGGTTATCAGCAGAGGACACATAGAAGAACTGACACATAAAGGAACTGAGGTCTGCATGAGACGCTTTTTCAGCCTCCATCCCGTTTTCTTTTGTTTTTTTCTGTTCCAATCCATTCCATCCATAAAATTTCAATAAAGTCCGTCCCATTCCGTCTCATTCCATCATTTTTCCTTGAAATATCGCCGAAATTGTGTTCCATTCCGCCATGTTCCTAATGAGCCCTGGGAAATTTCATCCCATTCCGTTCAATTTCTGCAAAATCCTATCCCATTGCGTTCCATTCCTATTTTATGCAGACCTCTGGTGACCAATCCAGCTCGCAAGTGCCAATCTCTACTACATTGTACGATGACATTGGTGGCACACTAGAACAACAGCCTATGCGAGTCTGGCCTTTCAGTGCGGTCAAATTCTCTCGGAAGAGAAAATTTCTGAGTTTTAATACCAACGGCTTCTTTGTTTCCAATCAGGATGCATAAAAACTGAATCTGAACTAAACATATGTTTCAAAGGGCGCATGTGGTCAACGGAATGCGACACTTTCACGGAGTAACCCACCAAAACGATGGCAATTTCAGAGTTCGTAAAATTTCTAACGGGGAGGATAGAACTGTCGTGATCATACGGGAAGAAGTTTTAAGGTATCACGACAGGTCTGTGTAGTTTTGTTCACTTACTTTTGGCATATGAGTTTTATACCCCTAGGTTCATTGCTTATGTATTTTTACATACGTACTTTTGCATACGTACTTTTGGCATACGAGTTTTATACTCTATGTAAAGTTGCTTACGAACTTCTACGTACGTAGGTACTTTTGCGTACGTACTTTTGTCATACGAGTTTTAAATACCCTACGTACATATATTTGCTTACGAACTTATGCGTGCGAAGTTTATCTATACGTACCTTAGCCATACGAACTTTGGTCCGTAAATGGCGGATTTATTGTGATCAGCCTTTACCTAAATCAATCTCTTATGATGTAAAGAAGAATCCGTAACAACCTAAATAAATTTTCCCATTTTTTGTCATTAAATAAGTACCTAAATACAAGTTCATTAGGCATAGCGAAGTAAGGCTACTTGATATCAAAGCCTTATTTGTAGTTTTCTAAAACGTTTTTAATTTTGTAAATATGATGAAAAGGGCCTAAACATCTGTAAATGTAACAAAAGTGTTCGTGGTAAGAAATGATTGAAATCCTCCAAAAGAGCTTAAAAATGTATTACTTATTTGAAAAGATATGGGTAAAAAGCCAAAAAATATTTTTGGCATTTTACTATGATTTATTAGATCATAACAGGTAACCTCCAAATCATAGGGCAAAATGTAATTTCTCAATTTGGCATATATTGACAACCTAGTGTGCGTGCGTGCTTATTAAAACCAAACGAGTAATAAAAAATTGTTCATAATTATGGGCCCCCTTGGGCTGGGGCCCCCCTTGAGGTAGGTCCCCTCTAAGGTTGGCCTCCCCACTTTTCAAATCGTTCCTACGCCCCTGATCTCCATGTATAGTTGAGTGAGCAGAACCAGAGTATGGAGGGTTCCTTGGTACCTGGGGCTCCTCCACGGTTTCAGAGTGGCGGGGGGGAGGACAAATTCAAGCAAACCTCCACGTGAAGCTCCAAGGGCTTCTTACCTTTTGGAGACTTCTTCAGTAACAGACCTAAGGCTGTAACTTGTTGACCCATCACACTTATCTTGTTAGAGGGCCTTCTATAACAGCTTCATAGTTCTTCGCGCTGACCTGGCTGAGCACTGCGCCGTCATCAGGGCCCCCCGTAAAAAATGTAATGTCCCTTTTGCTGTTTGAAGCCCTTGTGTGGAAGATGGGGTCTCTCCCAAGAAAATAAACGCTTTCTATTAAGCGCTAGGGGCTCCTTTGATCATTCAAGAGCATCCTAGTTGGTCTGGAGCTCTGATGTTTGTGAGTTTGTAGCGCCTTTGACGACTCTCGAAAAGCTCAAGGGCCTTGCTCACTGGTCGTGGGACCTGTAATGTCACCATCGGAGCCTTAACGCCAAATCTTAGGACATTTTTTGGTTAGGTGGGTAAACATTAAACTGAAATTAGTAATGGTATTCACTCAAATACGTAACCGTCTTACGTTACTATTATATAACATATAAGGCCAAAATGATTGCTGAAATAGGTACTCGATGTTTTTCGGTGACTGGTGAGGCAGTAGCTGAACGCCGTTAGATGTTCAGTTCAGGAGCTTGTAAATAAGATTATAATTCAGACGAGTTGTAGACGAAAGCTTACAACTCCGTTGGCTTAGGCCAGGTGCAAAGTCAAAGCTTGAACATTCAACCACTCTTTGAGCGGAAACTGTTAATCGTCATTTAACAGCATGTAATCTTGGTCATTACACCGACGATGTAATGAGAAGGAGAGCATTCCACTGGGTTGAATTATTGCAGCATTCCATTAATGTTCCATGATTTCTTCGTTTCGCCGTTCTGCAAATCCGCGCCGTCCAAAAAAAATACTAAATTCGTCCCTCAAACACGCTGAACTCCATTCAAGGTGACGAACTTCAAATCTGTATCGCTAAATCCGGCCCGGTAGAGATTTGCTTCTTCTTCGACTTCCCAGAATGTCGAAGCGGACCTGCGGCCTGCGAAACCCACTGTCGAACCGGAAACTACCAAAGGCCGTTCGGTTTTGGCGTGAGGCAGGTCTCGGTGACCGCCGCGCGCTCACCGTGACGTCGCCGTGACCTTATGACGTCATCAGGATCTCTGGCTCGCCACTCGCCGCCGCGTGGCGACGTGGTGGCCCACTTCTGGTTGGTGGCTGGCGCGCGCCGGGCTGCGCTGGTGGCATCGTCGTGCCCGGCACCACCTGCGCGGCGACGACGCGACTCAGGACAGCGGCGAGCGCTGATTATAGGGATTAGGCGAGGTGACAAACTGAGTCGAACTCGATGGAAGTTCACGCGCGCGGTTTGGTGTGTGGGTCAGAGGACTGAAGAGCTGGGGTGACTCCTCAACAGGATGGAACACTAAGCTGAACTGGTTTGCAGAAGACGTTGTGCGAGTGACCCACAGATCTCTGGCGATGCTGAGTGCGGCTGGCTAGACCCGGCGCTGCCCAGCACACACTCAGAGCTGCTGCCTGGTGGGACTGGTGTGTTTTGAAGAGACGAGGCAGCCAGAGCTAGTCTTGTGGATGTGGACCCCAGTGGCAGGGGGCGACGACCAGGGGGGTGGTGGTGGTGGTAGCGGCGAAGAGGCTGCGATGAGTGGCTATGTGAAGGTGCAGAGGCCTGGGGAGCACCGTGAACTCCATACAGATGAGAACCTCGCACGCTTCTCTCCAGGTGAGTCTTCAGAAACGCTGACGGGCCTGTGTGGTTTTGCAGTCTTCAGAAACGGTACCGATCCTGTGTAGCTGGGAGGTCTGCAGAGGTCACAGTCCTGTGTGGGTGGCTTTCGGCTGTGCAGTCTTCCAAGTCCTGTGTGACTGCGTAGTCTTCAGTGGCGATCATAATTCTGTGTTGGTATGAGTAGCGTTTGGCTGCTCAGTCTTCTGAAACGGTGCGGGTCCTCTGTGGGTGGCGCTCGGCAGCGCATTCCTCAGAGTCCTGTGTGGTTGCGCAGTCTTCAGAAACTTTGCCAGTCTCGTGTGGTTGCGCAGTCTCCAGGTACAATCGCCTTCCCGTGTGGGTGGCGCTTGGCTGCACTGCCAACCAGCCTCAGCAGTGGCAGTCTTATTCCTGTAAACCGGGTGTGCCTGTTGCAGGGCAATGCATAGCAACCCGTGCACGGTTGGAAGGCTTAGATAAGCTGTTGTTGCCATGCACGACAGTCCTATCAAAGCTCTGTTCATTGCCTTAGAAATTTTAGGCTGAGTGGCCGTTAAAATGTATGGCAACGAATTGCATTGCTCCTTGTAGGTTTTGTTTTATGTCTAGCAAACACGGTTGCACAAATACTTCTCATCCTCTAAAAATGGCATATCGTCATTATCCTAATTCATTGAAAGCAATCTACTCAATAAGCACTCGATACCGATTCATTTTGTACACAATGGTGCAGATTGTTCAGATTTTCTCAGTAGGCCATGTTAGCCTCAACTACGTCAGAAACCAAAAAACGTTGTCCATTTTTGATAACATACTGGAGTATTCTAACCAAGTTAAAAAGAGCAACCAGCAGCTCCACAAGTTCATTGTGTGTGCACTTAACCTAACAGAATGCACTCATTTTTGCCCCTCTCCAAGCGATATTGATACCGTGCGACATGTTTTATCGCGCGGAAGTCGGCGGGCGCGTCAGCCGCTGTCAGCGATTGCAGCGGTCGCCGCGTGGGCCGCGCCGGCGCCCGGCCACTGCGCCGGGTCGCTGCTCCCCGCCGGGGCCACTGCACCCGCGCGCCGCCACGCTGCAAACTTCCAACTCGCATGACGCAGCGGTCTGACTGACGAGCGCTAGTTCGACGACGCTGGCGACTGGCTGTGTGTGAGATGCGGAATGCAGTGAGGGCTTGTCTTCCGGATGGCAGCTCAGTGGAGATTAGGGAACGTGGGCGTCTGAATGAGGCGGATTATTCGAGTGTTTATTGTTGAGCTGCACCGGCACGTGTCATCAAACAGGACGGTACGGCCATATTGGTGATGTATTTATGGTCCAGACAACCTTGGTTAGTGTTTTTCAGCCAAATGGGTCCCTTAAACTCAAGCTACACTGCGCACTTCTTGTTTGTTGTTTTCTGTTTTTATCACGCTTTTCGTTTTTTAGTTTCGTTTTCCCTTTACACTTTTGACGTTTTTGTTTTTGTTTTCGTTTTTTATTGTTTACATCCTCATCTATTTCACTAAGATAACTGCCAAATCAACCTGCTTATCGCGACATGTAGTCGTATGAATAGTAAAACCAGTCTACCTTCACCAGGCCGTTGATGCTCGTATCCTTAGTGAGGTGGATCTGTTTCCACGTACTAGTGACATTTCAGGGGGATGTCAGTGACATTTCAGTGATGCTCAGGAGGATTTTTGTCTATGCCCAAGGAGAATATAAGTAGAGGTACCCTGATCAAAAGGGGATCCAGGGAGCATGAGTCACCTCAAGCTGGAACTCTGCACCCCATGAAACTACTTCAGCAACTCCTGAAACACCACTTCCCATCACCCCTCCCATCATGTACTACCTTAAGGGTTGCGCTGTTCATTGCTCCCCCTGGGTCTAAGCGCCCCCTTCCAGCTCACTTTTCTCCCTCCCCCAATCATAACTCCTGGATCCGCCCATGCTTAGCGTCCCCTGACGTCTGTGGTGCCGCTTGAAACGCCTCCAGGGTGCGGGAGTTGGCTCACCCGCGACATCCCAAACATACGACATGAATAACTACCATCTGGCCTGCAATAGCTCCCCAAGAGACCTTTACTTTTAGATTGCTCCCGTACATGTGCTACCTGTCAGATGCCACTTTTAGGTTTTCCTGGTGTACAAGCTCTGCATCAAAATGACCTGAATATTTAAGCAAACGAACCTTCTCCACCGTTACCACCCCAATAGCGATTACAGCAATGGTGCAACACTATTTAAAAGTCATCTTAAAGCGAAGAAGAACGAAATGAAGTTTATATATTTTAACTTTACCATTCTTGCGTTTTTTACCTTTACAGGAAAATTTCCATTTCCCCTTTTCACTGCGTTTCTCGTTTTTAGAGGGTGTTTTTCGCGCTTTAACTCCTTTCAATTTGTCATTTATTCGTTTCTTTTGTTCTCGCGCAGTGCAGGTAGTCCCATGAATTTCAATGGTGCGAACTTGCTTTCGGTGACAAAAAACGCAATTAAAAGGTACAAAAACGTTGTTAAGCGCGCAATGTAGCCTGTAAATCAGGCTTCAAATCTGTGTAGCTTCCTGATTACAAGCTTATTTCATGCCTTCCCTGTTTTAAAATCTCCACGATTTAAGCGTATTGGGCCATATTCCTGCCGTTTGTACGCTTCCGCCGGTGACAGCTTTAGGAAAAAGGAGATGTATCGTTATCGTCGGCTATTTTGGCAATCGCATTTATTCCCGACATTGCCGCACATACTGTCGGGAAGAGCCGAGTCACCGGTGGCACGCAACAGACGTGACGTTGTGACGCTGGGTATTCCGGTGACGGGGACACCACCGCCCACTCTATAATCAATACCTCCTGCACGTCGGGTAGGCAGTGGGATTTCCGGCGGACCTCTGTAACAGTCTTTGGCCTCTGTAACAGTCTTTGGCCTCTGTAACAGTCTTGAGCTGAAAAAAAACACTGGGGACTATTGATTTGTTGTGGGATCTTTCCTGGAAGAGCATCTCAGCTACGTCTCGAGAGGGAGCGCAACGCTTAGAGTCATTGGAAGTTGAATAGGACCAGTTTGTTAAGCCTGAATGTATGATATTTCACCGACGTTAGCAACTGCTAGCGAATCAAGCGATGACAGTGTGTGGTACAGATCAAGCAAAAGAGTTATGGCAGCATCTGTAAAACTACAGACTTTGTTTCTTGCCGAGATGGGGCAACAGAAGTAAATACCAAAAGGACCTGACAGCACAGCTCGTTCAATTGATCTGAGGTGAACTAGACGACAGACTCGATTAGTTTTTTTTTCTCGAGTAGCTTTGCTCTGTAGTGGAGCTTAAAGTGCAGTTGACATGACGACTGGTCGTAGAAATGATCGCTTGGAGAACTTTCGGTTTTTTATAAAATGTTTTCTGCGTGTTTCGAATCTTAATAGTCTTTGAAATGCATATCAGACAGGATGAAAAAGACAAAGGTTTCCTAAAAACAAAAATAAAATGACGCTTTTTACATAACCGCTCGCAGTAAAAAAACATAACAGCTAATTAAACACGACAGAATAAAAAACACATTCTTATGAAGTAGAGTCTTGAAAATACATTATAAAGGTAAAACAGGAACGAAGAAGCATAGCTTACAAAGAGAAATCTACAAAAGGTATGAGATGATCACCCAACAGCTTAGGTTATTACTTGCAAGCTAAATTATCAGTTCATAAATTATAATGTACAAACAAATACCTATGGCTTCCACAAATCATCGGGTCGGACACATCTCAAGTGGAAGAAACATGTGTTTTTTAATATAGGAAGTCGGTTACAGACATTTACCCTCGATCATGGGCAGCCTCTGATCCAGCAGTCGTGAGTTGGAGTTTTCATTGATGTTTGTGTTGTCAGGTGAGGTAAAGACGGCGTTACGATGGCCAAAGTCACGAATTAAAGCTGATTCGAGCAGGAGACGGATCTTAAAGTCTGTGGCAAGGATCTAGGAATTAGAGAAGGAGGGATTGCAGTCTTGGTGTGTGCTGCAGGCTGACCTATCTGCTCTAGCTGCTGTCACACTGTGCCACTCGTATCGGCGTCCTTCCACTCCCGAACCGACCTCCTATCAGAGTCTCCTATGTTGGTGCGTTCAGAACCTCCGGCAGTTGAGGAGCACTCGATGAGGTACACCTCATGGCTGGTGTGCTCTCTCTGCGGGCGGCGCTCGCTGTTGCTGCAGAGGATGGCTCCTATGGTATGTTGCGGTTTTGCAAAGAACTGGAGGCCAATGGCCAGAGTTGCTCGCTTGAGTTGGTAAAAGGGTTGGCCAGTGAAGGGAAGTGATATTCTAATGAGGAGATGAAGGTTTAACGTCCAGTATCTGAGGAGCATTTACGCACCTTCTCATTTCGTGCGTGTCTTGTGGATGGTTTTCCTAGGTAAAGATGTCATGTAACCGTGTTGTGAATATTTGCTATAGATGTGGTCAAGCCCAAACTGAAAAATATTTGGAGAAAAAAGTAGTGGTATGTCCTTAGACACCTTCTCTGATGGTAATAGTCAGGTATATGGTTTCTGGGAAGGAATGATATGATGGAACCTGGGAACCTGATTGTTATTACATGGCTGATGGCGTATCGATGTGCCAAAACCTTGAATTTTCGTTGGAATAACATTTCCAAATGCGTCAGTTTTGATTTTTTTCAATTTTACAGGTAACATAAATTTGATTGTCTTTTTTGTTGAGGGCTACTACCCGGACATCGCAATCCCCTTCAAATTATGCTAGAAAGTCGTCGGAAAATATGCAGCGGGCGACGAACACTCACCCGCATTGTGTACCTAGGCTTTCCACGTCCTGTTCCCAATCTCCCATAAGCTGATCTGCCACCAGTGGGGAAAAACTTTCCCCATAACCAATTCTTGGGTTTTTGTGAACCAGCATTGTTGGTCTCCATGTTGAGCAACCGCGTGGCCATTATTGATGGAAAGCAGCAGGAACTTGAAGACTGCCTCTGGTGAGAAACAAGGCACTTCGGCCTCTGTGGGCTAGGAGAAGGTCCCTGACGAGTGGTACAGTCAGTTTGGTAGGTATAGAGGGACACATAGATTGAACATCCAGTGAGACTAGACGGCATCTAGCGCAGTAGTGGTTGTTCTGCAGCAGTTCCAATACCTGGAGAAGCGAGTTGATTAATCTCGGAGGCTTAGACAAGGCTCGGAGGCACTTGGTCAAGTGTTTGTTGAGGGCGTAGTCCGCTTCCTGGTGTGCTGGACAAATGGGTCTGATTCTCAGGTCCTGAACCCACTTTTCACGCTCTTATAAATGAAATCAAAAGCGCTCCGCAATATTATTTCTACGCCTGGTGGATAATTCCTCATCTCAACTAGGCTTTTGTTTTGGTCATTGGTACCCTTCAAATTCATTTCAGATTTTATATCATTTGTTTGTGTTTTCATACGTGTATATCGGTCAAGTTTTTTATATTCGACTTCATAAGCTTCGCACCCGGTAAAATAGTGAGGGGCAGTTTGTCTTTTAACCTACAGCTGGCAAGAGTTTACCCCCATGGATCTCAGATACGCATCTCCTAGATCCTAAGTCACTTCACAGTCGCACTCGGCAACTTTAGCAAATGCGAATGCTAACGCTGAAGCTGGAAAGTAGCAGTTGAAAAACGTCAGTGAGGCTGAGGCTGAGTCAGTGAGGCTGAGGCTGCTGAGGCTGAGGCTGAGTCAGTGAGTCTGAGTGACTGCTGAGGCTGAGTCAGTGAGGCTGAGTGACTGCTGAGACTTACTCGTTGGACTTGTGCTTCATCCGCATCGCCCCATCAGAGGCTTGGCTGTAGCGAACGACGGCGCCGTTCGGCAGTCACCCGCCGGGACCCCGCTTGTCTGGGCGGTGCGGCCAGGTGGCTGGTCCGTCGTCCGTTTGGCAACGTCGCGAGCGGCGTGACCCGTCTCGCCAGGTGGGGGAACGGCCGGCCCCGCGCAGTCGCGCCAGTCAACTGGGTCACGTGGTCGCGCCGTTAAAACAGCACGCGGCGGTGGCCCATTTTCCAGCGGTGGCGTCGGCGAGGGTCCCGTTAGCCTCCGCTGGGGTCACCGCCGGGTCACCGCCGCGCTGGTGTGACCTTCGCCAGACAGTGGTCCGGCCGGATCCGAGCCGGCGCGTGCATCGTACCTGGAATAGCTGGGTCGGAATGCTGCAGCGGCGTGCTGACCATCGTCCTCGATATGCTTGGCTTTAGCAACCTGCTCATAGCTTCAACTCTTCTTGGAATTTCAACCTCGAAAGTCTGTGGCTATTTGCACAACATTAAGGGTACTCTCAGTGTTAGGGAACAGTGGCGAATTCAAGCGGGCCTAGGGGGATTCAACCCCCCCCTCCTCCCAATGTCCGAGCCCTTAGTTAATACATAGGTGAGAGACTGCCCGAGGAACTGGCGGGCGAGGCTCGAAACCCTTAGCACCCTCCCCCAAATGAATTCCTAGATCCGGCACTGCTAGAGAATATCGGTTTGATATAGCCCCCAGTGGAGCCATTTGATGCCAGTGGAAAGTACAGGTACTGTTATCTGAAGATTCCTGCTGTGGCCTTTGTTCTCTCCTGCTGGCCTCTAGTGGACTGCGCTCGCCTGTGGCGATCAAATTCGTACTTCGCATGACAGCCGCCACCGCTGGCTCTCATTTGTAACGCAGCAGCACCCCCATACTTGTTTATATCCTTCACGATTTGCACGGTTTGAGGCTGACACGACAAAGCTTTCCTGGTTCGTCTCGAATTGTCCGTGATGTCGTTGCGTGCAGGGTCGGCCTTGCGCGCTCAACTGAAGAGTTGGCTGACAGGCTGGGGAGCCGTAGCAAGGTCACACCCTGATGCCGAGGGACAGGCCGGATGCTAACTTGGCAGCCGGCCGACTATCAATGCTGCTTCTTATAATGATCTGATAGGATTTTTCGAAGGGATTAAAGCCGTTGTGTGAATATTGTTATAAACGGGAAGCTTCAAATTATCGGAGGATACCATTGGTGTATTTGCGTCGAAGTTGGCGGTTTGATATATATGACTGTAGTTGAATCCTTAAAATTAATTTGATGATTACTGTTGCCAAACCTAAAGTACTGTATTTTTCTCCTCGAAATCATTAATTACCCTACTTTCCCCCTCTTTTCTTTGGTGCAGCACAACAGGCTAGACATTTAGCATTCAGATGCAGAATTTTCATTCAGCTTTTCTTCCCTTGCCCGTGTTTTTAACTCCAGACCAATTAATCCGGCGAGGAGAGCGTGTGCCCCGAACGTGTTCGACACATTGGACGACGCATCCCTGGCCAGTGGAAATATATTCGTTCAACTACATTTAATTTGGCAAGTCTCTGTCCTACCAAGATGAGTATCCGCAATGGTCATTGCGAAAGCCAGTAAAAAAAAACTAAGTTACCTAGATAACCGCTCAATTCGCTACTAGCGGGCAGGCTCACTACTGTCCGCTTGTGATCTAACCACTATAAAACAGAGAAAACTACTACTCAGCGTCTCGCTTTACTCTTCCTCTCACCATCAAACAAGAATCACTCCGCAATGAAACGCTTCCGGATTCACTCTCCCCTTGCCGGAAGTGCCCGCCGCGCTGTTCCGCGTGCGCCCGGATCTTCTCGCCTCTGCCGCCAGGGTGCGTGCGAGGCCCGCTATCGGCCCGACGAACGTGGCTGGCATCGCAGCCTGCGTCGTTTTTGCTCCGCACTGTGACATGCGGCGGCATTGCCACGTCGGAAATTCGCGGCTCTTTTTGCCCGTGTTGGCCCAGTTCGCGCGGCGGGCTGGCAGGGCGGCGTGCAACACTGTCTGTTTGTGCCGCTCGGCTGAAGTAAGGGGCATGACAGAGGTCCGTGCAGGACAGAAAGTTCAAGTCAAGGACAGTGACGTAAAATTGTTTTCAAGTTCGATACGAGGGACAAGGGTCCTTGTGACAGGTGGGGGCAATGGGTAATTCAACCCACTGTGTTGGATAAAAATTATATTGTATAAGAGAACTATTAAATCAAATAATTTGATTTTTCGTTTGCATATGGGCCATAATGTGCGTTGATCTGCCTACTGAAAAATAAGCTGACTCTCCTCTATCTGTAATATTTTCATGGCTGCTCTAACTTATATTGTCGTCCCAAAAATACTCTTAATCTAATTCAGATCCTTGTCTGATCGACTCGAATAGTTTGAACCGCATACTGTCAGTATCGAAATACAACTTTTCTAGAGCTGACTTGCGAATGCAGGGTTCGTGTATAAACGTATGTGTTTATGGATTCATTTCGAACTCAACTAGGCTTCCTCGAAATTGAGCGATCTGGCACGCAATTCTACGATCGAGTCAACTGATCCACGCATGCAGCCATGCATTTATACACATCCGATAAATCCGCGCAGCTGGAAACATTTATGATTTTGTAAGAACTAATATAACTGGGCTAAAATTGCATACATGGCGTCCGATGGTTACAGGGAACCGACAACAGCCGACAACAACCGACAACTCAATACAACAGTCAGCAGTCACCGAGAGTGCCTAGAGTGGTGACGTGCAGTTTTGTCACCCCGAGTGGTGGCGTGCCGTTTTGGTCACCCCTAGTGGTGGTATACCGTTTTGGTCACCCCTATAGTGGTGTTTTACCGTTTTGGTCACCCCTATAGTGGTGGTGTACCGTTTCGGTCACCCCTATAGTGGTGGTGTACCGTTTCGGTCACCCCTATAGTGGTGGTGTACCGTTTCGGTCGCTTCGGGTGATAATGTGCCGTTTCGGTCGTCTCAAGCGGTGGCTCAGACGTGATCAGAGGGGTGCCGCTTTGGCTATAGACGATTCTATTATTGACACCATGTGGCATGTATGAGACCGGGAAGGTTTAGAATAATCCGCATTTGTACCAGCGGAAATGCTGAGGGTTACAAACCGAGTTCCGGAAGTTCTGCACGCGTGTTGAATGCACAACGTGCGTGAGGTGCGCGGCGTGTGGGGGTGCCAGGTCGCAAATATGGCGTGCGTGTGGACGCCGGCCGGTTGGCTGCGCCGGCGTCCTCCCAGCGTCGGTGCTGCAGGCTGGCTGTTGTTGCCACAGTGCGCCACAAAAAGCGCCGCAAAACGCCACAACCTTCGCGGCACTGGCGGCGCACAAGGCTCGCCCCTTCGACTGCCGCCGAGGCCCGCGGTCTTTGTGCAGCTGACGGACACCGATGACCCTCACCAACAAGATTAGGCATTGATCGTGAGTGTCTGATGCGTTAGAAGTGAGTGCTGGGACAAGAAGGGAGTAATTCGCTTGGCTTGTGGATGAGAGGGTGATGATATCAAATTCATTATTTACATGATAGGTTCTTAAGATGTTGTCAGCGTGTATTATAGGATTAAAACCGAAGCCCACCCACAAATTAGCGAGGGTCTCAGAATTGGATTCATCCCCTGTGATGTATTTCACTTTTAAAAAGCCGAAACGTCCTAGTTTAAGCCGATATGTTGAAAACTACTGAAAACAAAGTTAGCTTGATGAACAATTTCCAGCGCTATGGTTTGATTCTGTTTAGCTATTCGCAGGCTCCCTCGACAGTGAACTTAATGTTTCAATGTATTGTATCACTGCTTAATTTATTGTAATACTTCATGGATTGAAAAAAACTTCATGGATTTTTGCTTATCAAGCAGCACATTGTTAGTCGGAAATCAGGTAAAGAGGGAAACCCATACTTGGCTTATGTTTTCCCTTAAAGGGCTTCATCGGTAAAAAAACACAGGGGAGACCAGGGGGCCTGGCTCCCCACTTTTCGTCCAGAAGCTTCCGGTTTTGGTCAAATTGAGAAGAAACCTGAATATTTGAATATTTTGTATCCATCCAGTGCAGAAGACACCAGCGAGGCTAAATCTGCTGACTTCTTGGTGACAGAGGGGAAGGCTTCTTGTCAGCAGCAGGTTGAAGACTGACTGGTCCTTCACCTTTCTACTGGTGACGACCCTTAAGGGAAAAATAAGCCAAGTTTCGAAAGCTTAGGGTTCTAAATTATGAACTTATGTTATGTTGAAGATCTTATAGCTGCAAAACGTAACGGAACTCAAACCCACGCTGATCAATGGAAATTATGATGGAGCTCAGATGTGCCACTCTAGCTTACACTAGTCCATAACCATCCCAATGCCTGGCGCTTTGTTTGCCTTTGATAACGGAAAATGACTCAACCTGTGCGTTAATATTAGTGTGCTTTGGTGTCATGGCGTGTTTTCCTTGGTTATGAATTTTGGGAAAATGCAAGGGGCTGCGATGAGGGGGCGGTGAATGTGTGTTGCCTAACATGGGATTTTTACGCTGTATCAGATGAGCCGATTTGTGGTTTTCCCTTTGTCTTCCGGATCTAAAGGTTTGACGACAATCCCCCCTGAAAACCATTGGAAATCTAAACAAAAAGTCACTGAAATATCACAACCGACGTTTAGCTGGTAACGTATCGGGCGTCACATTTGACGACCACCCGCCCTTCTGAATATGGGCTTGTCGGCGTATCCGCTTATCTTGGTGATGTGGAGGGATCTTTGGACTGGCGTACAAGCCGCAGTAAAAGCAGCTGTTCACGTGATTTCCAAGAACATTCATCTAGTGTCGCGCGGCCGAATAACGCCTGACTTTCCCTTTTCCAGTCCGCGATAGAAAGGCCACGTCGAACAGACGAGGGAAAGGGGCAAAAAAATGCGCACCTGGCTGGTGGTCAATGGACTGCTTTCTGCTCGTTCAGAGGTCGCCATGAAGGGCAGGAAGCACCATTGTTGTTAGCGGCGGCGACGCCGTCGACCACGGCCTCAGAACCACCCCTGTGTATGCATCTACAGTAACTGGTTTGAGTCCGACGTGACGTCCGAGTTCCTCAAAGATGAACTTCCTCAAGGTTACTCTACTCTCACGGCGCTCTTATAATGATTATTGTGATGATAAGGTAGTTGTCTCTTTTTAAAGGGAATGTGGCACCTTGGTCGAATCCTGGAATCTAGTGAAATTAGACGTACTTTTCGCCAAAAATAATGAAACCACTCATGATTTCACTGAAAAATGTACAATAAGCTCAATATTTTGTTTTTAAAAATACTCCTCTAGAAAAAGAAATAAATATCAGCCTGTGGATGATGTCACGATCTGGCAACCACTACCATACTTGAAACGCTTCAAGGGCTTCGATTGGCTGATGCTCATCGGAACGTCAGCATATGTCGTCACACCAGTAGCTCACAACAATGGCCGCCGGCGACGGGGGCTGATGGGGCTGGTGTCAGGTAGGTTTTAGCTTTTTTTCTACGGAAATATCGAGTTCCAAGACAGATGAAATATGGAGTACCGGGTTTTCTGACTTGCTTTACAACTTGGCTATCTCAGTTAAAATCACGTTATCAAGGTGCCACATTCCCTTTAAGGGGCGGGGTGCTCTCGCTACATTTTGTTTGACGAGGTTAGTACCTCACTGTCTCTTGATGTTGCCGGGTGGTATAAGTAACAATTGATAAATACATTTAAGGGTTAGAGGGTAAGTAAACGCAAATAAATAAGCTAAGTTAGGTATTTGGTGCGAACAAACAAAAAGACAAAACGGGAATCAAGCTAGCAACAGAACGTGCCGGAGCTCTTCCTTTCCTAAGTCTGTATTCTTTTTCGCTGGTCAGGACATGATCTCCATTGCTAACCCCGTGCCAGTTTTGCGTCATATACGAGCCACGGAAGCTAGACAAAATCGGTCGGAGAGAAGCTTGCGGCGGTCCGTCAATGAGCTTCCAGTCGTCGGGTTGTAGTACCCGCCGACCGAATCAGCTGTGGAAGTCGGCCGGATTTCTAGTTCAAGGCTGCGCTGGGCCGAGGAGAACTCCGTGGTCGCCGAGCGGCGTCAAGGCTATTGAATGTGTCGTCGCGTGCCATGAATACGAGCTGAGGACGCCTCGCTGACACGTGGTAGGCGTTAATTTCAGGCTGGAGACAGCAGACACCCAATTGATCGCTTCGACACGGGACGTTCTCACAGCTTCAGCCACAACAACCGAACCGCAACCGATAAAATCTGGTTTTGATCAGCCATGCACCGCCCACGTGGCGCCGTGTTCACTTGAGCCTCCTCTCTGACACGAGAGCCCAGTGACAACCGTGTACCGAAGAACACAGCTGGCACCGAGCTGCGACGCGCGCCATCCCCCGTGGCCTTTGTTTCCACTTCCGCGTTGTCTTGTGTCGCGGCTTACCACTGCCAGGCTTCATTAAGGCCGAGAGAAAGAAGGAGAGCTTCAACTTCCTGATAATCGTGGCACGTTCCGGGAAAATACCTCTTCATAGGGGCTGGTCCAGACCCTCTCTTAAAAAACCGGGAGCTTTTGGTGCCAGATGGTTTGTCAGGAAATACCAAAGATAAATGGCATAAAATAATGTAACAAAGGCGCTATTATTGTTCAGTCACTGATTTTGACAATTATGACTCACTTGTCACGGTGTTGTGCGTCATTTATCTTGGGTATTTTATACAAATGTCTAGCACCAAAATTTTTCGGTTTTTCAAGCGAGGGTCTGGACCAGGCCTCTATTTTCAAAAAGTTTGGCATCTGTGTTTGTATCTCGGAGAAGAGATAGCTAAATTTCGGTGAAGCTTTCCTCTTGATTAATTACTGTCCGTTGTTGAAGATGGACCTTGAGCTCGATACCACGAGATTGAGTGAGAGTGGAAAGTGTTCTTTGTGCTCGCTCGTCTCAAGAGAAACGACACAGAGCTTGAGGCGGGTGCCCTCAGCCGGGTTGATTCCTAGACTTTGCAGCTAGAGATATAGGGCTTCCTCCTTCCCTGTGCGTGCAGACGCCTTATCAGCTTTCTTTGTGAAGCCGACGACCGCAGCACCGTTGGATTTCCTCAACATCTGGCTGCAGTGTGAAGGCAGCAACCCACTTTTTTAATAGGTTTCAAACTGAAACAATAATATGGCAGAGTGTTTGGAGAAACCACTATTGGCGCATTCTGTTTTACCGAAATCTTCCTGTATTGAAATTCCGACATAATTTTAGAATTCAAAATCAAGGGAGCTTATACCGAAACTCAAATCTTGAACGAATTTCTTTTCTCTGGTTGTAAAGATTTGATTAGTATGCATGTTAAGCTTCTCCAGCTCATTGAAAGTCCCAAGTGAGGCATCATTATTACATATATTATGCCTGCTGTACTTTTTAATTTACTAGCCTCACATGTCGTTAGGCTCAAGGGATGCATTTCGCAGCCAAGATACTTAGGATTGAATATGAAATTTCGATGATGCGCTGCATTCGGCTGGACCTCAAGGCGGGTCTTTGTTGTGCCTATTATCAAGGTTATTATTTTGCAGCCGAAAAAATCTGGTTTTGATGAAGTCACAATTAAAAAAAGATATGTATTAGTTTTGCTATTGATGGCTGAAGGTTGAAAAGGGATTTAATTCCAGATTTTTTTAGCTTCTTTTGTCCATAAAAACTGTTTTCTAGAGTGCGTCGTAACATTAAGAATTTCGAAAAAGTGAGGCACTCCCGTTAAGCCCCAGTAGCGTAGGCAGGGTGGAGGGTTTTTTGGGTCTGCAGATCTCTCGGGCCTTAGCGATCTTAAGCACTGCAAATGATAATCTGATCACGGGAACCCCGAAAGCAAGTTTCAGGGTGTCCCCCGAAAACTAATGTGGGAGCCCCAAGGGTTAGTCTTGTGTGTTAGCTGCGAGTTAACCTCGGTAATCCCGAGTTAGTCTAGGTGCGGGAGGGCGGGGGGGTGCACGAGAGTTAATAGCAGGGAGCGCCCCCGGGTCTCAGCCCCCTTGAGATTCGGGCACATATAGCCAAAGAAGCTGAGATGCCCTAAAACACCAATCATCATCATCACCCTTGAGATTGTAGCGATCTCAAAATGTAGGTTTGACTTTGAAAGTTATAAGTAAAAAATACTAATTGACACAATTTTAACATTATTTGACTAAACGTCTTGCCTATCAATTTTCTGAAATTTAACAACATCTTTGTCGGCCATCCAGGCGTATGTCAACGCATTCTGCAAATAATATATTTTACAAGATATCTGCAGCAGAGGGGACCTGTGGCAATATTACCCTATACTACTTACACGGTGCTACTACCGTGCCTCAGAAGTCCGATACCTTCTCTGACCTTGCCGTTGCCGCCGCCGGCGTTGGTGACGCCATCAGCAGCGTCCCTGGATGCTCGCGCGGCAGTGGCGTGCCGTCAAGTTCACCCCATGGCCAGCGCCGTGCGGCGCACATTCAGAAGCGCTGGAGGTATGTAGTACAGTGCTGTGTGGCCCCCTGTCGCCGAGACTGGCACGTGGCCTGCCCACTTCCTGCAAAAAAAACACATTTATCTCTATGGGTAGAACCGTTGGTAGTACGTTCCATGAACTTCCAGGAAATGTGAATTTTGTGGATGGGCTTTCTCAATGTTGATATATTTCGCTTTTGAATGGCAGTCGTCCAGTCAGAAGCACCTTGCGTCCTTCTTATGTAAACAATGAAAACGTCCTTGTGATCAATATCTGCGAAAGCTGTTTTAAATCCACAAGTCCGGTGAATTTCCGTCACAATGCGTTCAAACGATGACATGTGCTCTACATATACACGTAGACTTTGCCATGATCAGGCGTGTTGCCTGTTGCCGATAAGCTTGAATAAATTAATTGAACGAGGCAAGGCAGTACTGCGTTGCTTCATAGCCAGAGTGGTACACACGGTAGCAACAGCGGAGCTTGCGATGTTAGCCTTGGAATTGAGCAGGGTATACTGAGCTAATTTGCACTTTGCCAAACAAATTGGGTGAGCAACAAGGAGGAAAAGTCGTCCAATTAGCCTGTGGCAAATCCATAATTCAAACTGGTGGAGTTACCAGTTCCACGGTATTGGTGATCTTGGTCCCTAAAAGGCAAACCCGCAGCGGGTGTGCTTTCATCACAATTAGTGAAACCGTTTGGTTTGAAATAAGAGGAACATTTAATATATCAACTTATTGTGTATTCTACAAAAATTGAGCCTCTCGTAACTTCTGACCCTGCAGTGATACAGATGCAAGCACGACTTTCAAAGTTGATTACCAAGGATTACCAAGTAGTTCCCACTCAGGGCCGGCTTTGCAGCGGACTAGAAGTGACTGTTCTGATGCTATTGTTTCTACCGCCCATTTCGCTTACATTTCAACACATCGCGACGAACGATTTCAACTGTTATTTGTTCTAAGTAGGACTTTAGGTGTCCCGGCGCAATTTTCTTGGTCCAGACTGGTGCAGTGGTTAAGGTCTGCGGTTGTCATGATAACCAAGGAATATATGATAGATATTCTGGTCATTCTGATTTTTACAGCAGTAAAACTAAACGTACCTGTATGTAGTTTTATTTGATCTCGCTTTGTTACCTCACGTGCCTCGATAGATATCGGCTAATATCTCCCTTGGTGAACATATAACCCTGACCTGACTTGAGCTTAGGTAATTTTTACAATTTGACCTAGTGTAGTAATATTATACATCACTCGATTTGTTACAGTGGCATTATCCCAATGGTGCCTAAATATATACCCTAGCACCGATCAGTTATAATCTATCTCCAATGCCTTGTTGTCTTCCTGTGAAACATTTTTTCCTCTGTGGACCGCAATATTGACCTAGCCCAAAATGATTCAAGTATTTTTCCGCTTTGTCAAGAACTTCCAAATACCATCCAAAATCATGTTTTAGCTTTTTAAAGATATGAAATAGGCGGAGAGAAAAATTGCTGCCCAGCGGGGCTTGACGCACCGGGGACCCGGTGGGGCGTATGTGTCATCGTCGTATCGTCCCGAGGGAAGGACACCGTGACGGATGCACGACACTGACTTCCAAGTAGAATGAAGGTTGTTCAGAGGAACCGGCTGGAAAATGAAGGTCTGTTCCATGAGCTTCCTGTTTCAGGTACCTCCCTCTGGAAAAAATGTGATGAGCTTGTAAATATCTACTGAAAAGCGAAACCAGAGGGAGAGGAAGATTAAATTTAGATTAGCATCGAATTCCAGCTCCGGTCGGATTTTTCATTCTACCAGGATCCGAAATCCGGCTGGATTTGCCGGATCTCTATAGTTTTGCAGAACTTTTGCTTGCAGTGCCACGAATAAGAACATACTATAATGTTAAAAGATGAATAGAGCATTATGCTCTATATTATAGCTTTTGAAGTTTTCCGGGGTCAGATATTTAATATGTTATAAAGCATGGATAAACCATATTCACCCATATTTAGGAAAAATTGTTTCGACAGCAGTGACTGAGAGCATAATTGTCGTGAGATCACGTGCCATATCATCCGAGGAGGCCCCTCTGTACCAGTACCTTGGAAGTCTGCACATGCCAAGGCACAAAACAATAGACTCCGAAGCTCCACTCCTCAAAAAATCACATTTGTGTAATATCATTCTGGAGCCCGTTCAACTTATCAAATCTCTACACATGATCTGCATTATAGCTGATTGTATTCAGAAACCAATCTTTCAATATAGAATAATACAGCACGGCGGCTTCCACTTAACGGTTATTTTGAGACTGATGCGCTCTTCAAACCATCAAATTCCCACATTAAGGTGGATTGGGCAGAAAGGTCAGTGTAATAAGCGTTTCAAATTGAAGAGTGCTTATGTAACTGAGAGTTAGAAATTAAATTAATAATATTATGAACGTTAGTTGTATTACAAAACCCATCTTCTCCAAGAAGATGGCGGAGCGAAGCTTGTCGGGACCCATCTTCTCCAAGAAGATGGCGGAGCCTTAACTTGTCGGGTTTTGTAAAACAACTAAAATAAGCATCAATTCATCTTTTCCTGGTCAATACGTTCATAATATCATTAATTTGAGTTCTAACACTCAATGAAAAACCAAGAAATAGAGCGATTTTTTCCATTACATTAACAATTTAAGTGTTTATGTAAGTTCGTATATACCCAAAAAGACTCCCAAAGAAGAACACTATGAACTTGCACTACGCACTATTTTTAATTTAAATCGGCCCCCTCCCCCTCTCGAGATGACGTGACGTGGGGGAAGAACACTTGACTTCCACGCCACTGACCCGGGTTCAAGTCCCGGGGCGGACATTCTGAACAAGTATTTCTGATCCCGACGATACCGTCCCAACAGGGTGAGGCTCGGCGAAACCACATGACCTCAGCAGTAGGTGTCTTGTAAAACCCCAAAGCTGGTTTTGCCTCCACCTCCCTCCCACTCACGTAAAATAACACCTTTAGAAGAAAAACCTAAATTCCGGCCGGATTTCACGTTTCATTCCGGTAAATCCGGTGCCGGTAGGGATTTTAAATGCTGAAACTTGTCCATCTCTAATTGAATTTTTCTTCAGTTGGCCCTGTAACGCAGGAAACACCAATAATGACGTGGCGGGGAATAATGCCGTGTTCGGGTAAGGAGATTCAGCTCTTACGGAGGTGTTTAGATTTCCTATCTGGTGGTAGACAATATCATGGCTTTTTCACTATTTGTCCTACTTTCGTATGGCTGACACCGGTATCCCGGGGTTAATCATATCACAGGTTTCCGTGGAACTAGGAGCTGTTAACAAGTGCAGTTGGGCTATACTGTCCATAGCTGCTTGATGTAAGTGAACTCAGAAGTAGGTTAAGGTTTAAAGAGCAGATGAGCAGTAAGCTGCATGATAATGCAAGTAATGCACTTAGGTAATGCCTAGATCATGATAGGCTTAGGTTTTCGTGTTTCGTCAATTAGTGAAATATATACTCTACGGATTTAATTACATGTAGATATTTCTTAGGCACTTCACTGTATATTGTCAACTGTATTTCCGCCAAGGCTTTGGCCTACAGCGTTTTATGAAGACCTGGAATTTGACTTGCAGCCCGGGGTCTTGACTACCTTCGCCAGTATAGGGAGGAGGGAGAGGGGGATATCTGCCCCCGTAGATATCGAGAATCTTAATCAGTAGAGAAAATCGTAAAGCACCGTTAAATAGCCTGTTAATAAAGTAAGGCGGCGCTACGCTTCAATGTTTTTTCTTACCTTGAAAGCCCTCAGGGGCGAGTACCCTCTCCCCATAACACGGGTGTTATAAAGAAAGCTTTTTTAAAGGGAATGTGGCACCTTCATAACGTGATTTTAACTGAGATAGCCAAGTTGTAAAGCAAGTCGAAAACCCGGTATTCAATATATCGTTTGTCTCGAAACTCAAGATTTCCGTAGAAAAAAACTAAAACCTACCTGAAATGTACCTCTCATGTACCCTTAGCAGCAGGCCACAGTTGTCATGTCTGTTAGTGTGACGACATATGCTGACGTCACGCTAAGTATCAATCAATCGTAGCCCTTGAAGCGTATTGAATCTGGTAGTGGTTGCCAGATCATGACATCATCCACGGGCAGATATTTATTTCTTTCCCTAGAGGAACATTTTAAAAATCAAAATATTGAGCTTATTGTACATTTTTCAGAGAAATCATGGACGCTTCCTTGATTTTCGGCTAAAAGTATCCCTAATTACACTAAATTCCAGGATTCGACCTAGGTGCCACACTCCCTTTAAAGACTACGCATTTCTATGGACCACCATCCGGCTCAAAAACGATTATCGGGGTTATGGATTTCCACTCATTGTAATGGCCCGGCTTTCAAAAATCGCGCGCCGAGGAAATGTCAAACATCCTTGAAGTTTTGCTAGTTTCGCTTAAGTAATCTGAAGTGGGTTTTATAGGGAATGCTTTGGTAAAGTCCAAACAGTATTTACAATTTAAAATATATTTCCATACTGTGTTGCCTTCTGACCTCTGTCTCTTTTCAACCATTATCGAAATTCCACACCCCTGACGGGAAAAACAAGGGAAAGGGTTCGTCGTATCATGTACTTATTCTCCGTAATTCTTGGTACCTCCTTGTGACGGCTATCCAGCGCGCTCTCCCTGACAAAGACGCACCTGTCCCCAATGAGCTTGCTTCACAAAACCTGCTGGCCTGGGCGTTTTTGTTCACTCCGTTTTTGTGCGCCGTCAGTAATCTAGCATCGGCGGTGGCCTACATAGTAGCCCAACAAAAACGCCTCCCAACTTCTCTAATTGCCTTCAACTTCTGGAAGTTGGGGAGAATCGGCCAGATTGATTGCAAGGATGTTGGCAGTGCGCACACTGCGATCCTGGAAAAAAGGTGCATCTAACTGTGTCATCGGAGGCTGGCCAGCAGCTGGGCCGAACATCTGACTCCACAAGGTCACACCCGGGTGCGTCGCAGACGGCTCCCCTCCTCCTCACCCCCCCTTCGCACCTCCATCGCTCTGTCCTCGCAGGGCCGCGTGTCCGTCAGTGGTGTAAGAAGTTGGCGTTGTGGTCTTTTCGTTGTGTGTGAGATATATTTGCCGGGTAATTTTGTCACTGCTATTTTGTATTCAAATGTTTTAGATGATGATAATGCTATTGCTCAGCCACTAAGCTCCAATCGTTCATTTTGGCCATTTTGGCGCTATTTTTAGACCACCAGTGTTACGTTTTTTTTTAATGTAGGTCTAGATTCTGATTACCAAACTTATCAAATCATACGATATGTCCTGTCAAGCTGTACGATATGTAACATAAACATCGATGGAAATAATCAAACACAACCATTCGCTGCAAGGGACGGGCACAGCTGCACGCTTTTAACGGCACTGACATTGTAATGCCAAACCAGAATAGTTCCGCACCGTGTGGTGCTGAGCTGCTGAGTGTAAAGCCACACATGCGCACCCACCCGTAGATGGGAAGTCCGTGCAGAGTACGCACTTAACTTTTGAAGGTCTACTTTTTCCTATAAGTCTAACAGCTAGAATTTTTATGTGGTTGTTTAGCCTGAGAATTTTTATGTATGGTCCATGTTTCAACTCGATGTTCTGAATGGAACTCGCCACGAGTCCATAAAATAAAAGTACGTGCGTACTCTTGCCGGAGTGGGTCGGTAGAGTACGCAAGACAGGCGGCTGGAGTACGCATTGATGCCGCTGTGATTTGGGTGCTTAGGCCATGTGAGTTTTTGTGCCAAACTAGGTGATTGTGTGATTGTATATCGTTCTGAATATACAGAACTATGTTGCAACGTTTGGTTTTCAAATATGAATTGCGGACTCTGTCCCGAGCGAAATTAATTTTCATCTCTTAGCATGCGTACCTTGCCCAATGGTCTACTGCGTACTCTTGCCGGACATGCTCCCTTGGGAAAGTCTTCATAAACATGTTGGTGGATTTTGGTGAGCTTCTGTCCTGAGCAACTCTGTGCTCTACTGATGACAGACCGTAAACAATATTTTGATAATAGAGGCATGGTCTAAGTTTACCAGTTAGAAATATTACTTAAGGGTGCCCAAACTTATTTTGTCTGTACTCCCGCGGAAGAACGGAGCACGTTTATTTGTGAGCCTAGGCACTGCCTTGTTTTTTACCTGGGTATCACCATCTCGTGGTTGAAGTACCAAAACAGCTGCTGCGTTCTATCTCCGTACTACCCCTTCTATGCAGTGCTCGCCCCCCAGCGCGAACGCCGCGTACCCGCCCTTGCATCGTGCTGTCGTCACAATTGGTGAGCTGGCGGACCGTTAGAGGGTGGCGGCGCCCCCAGTGCTGCAGCGGCGGGCTGGGCTGTTTTTGTCCGCACTGGTCCAAGGTTCTGGCCCGGAAATGCTCGGCGTGTCGAGTTGACCGCAGACCTTCGCCGCCTCAACCGTCGACTGCAGGCCTTACTCGCGTCCCGCCATCACGTTGCCCCCAGCTGTAGGGTGGCGCCCTCACGCCCCAACTCACTGGCGGCATTTTAACAGCGTTGGGACAAACATCCAGCGTGTTATGTTTCAGCTGTTGCCCTTGAAGTCGAATTATTTTCTGAAGCTTCCCGTACACATCCGTGCAGATGTCGTTGAATTGTTTTGCTCGATCTGTCGCTGGCCTCAGCTGTGACCGCGCTGGGAGCTCGTGGCTGCCGCTGTGTAGTCGGTAAGAGAGGTTGGCGTAAAGCACGCTCTTCCGACGACGCCGAGCACGCGTTGATGGAGGCCTTGAATTGTTCAGGATGTGAGTCAGTGGATGCATTTCCACGTTGTGTGTTAGCCTTTTGTGCTGTGATTTATCGGTTACTCGGTAGTCACTGCGGCAGTTCCAGATCAGCTGCTTGCCTCCGTTTCTTTTTGCGCTGGGAGAGCGTGGTTGCTGCGTAAGTACATACATGATAAGAGGCGCCGCTGAAACAAAGGAGAACACGCAAAATCGTGTGATTGACTGTGAACTGATATGAGACTTGTTTTATAAAACTCGATGTCTTGTTTGTTGCAGGTAAGCGAGTGGGCCTGGTTTCACAGATGTCAGCCGAGATAGATTCCTCCAGTACAGGTGAGACTGGGGCCATCAGGCGGCAAGGAAGAGCTCGAGTTCTCCCACTCGAAGTTACACCCCACGTGTCATGGCCTACTCAAGAAACTGTCGCGAAACCAATATATTTATTTGCGTTGGTCTATATTGGGAGCCACAAGATTTCTTGTCTAAAGGTTGATGAGAGATGGCAGGATTTTAGTATTAAGCCGACAACGCCCGTCAGGTGTTGCTGATCACAGAACATGTCCTTGAACGCGGATGATACCAGTGTCTCAGGACATCCTGTTTCTGAGATCCGCACCATGGCGAAGAGTGGAGTATCTGCTGTGATTTGTACTTAAAAGCCAGTCTCAACAGTTAAATCATTATCCGAAATTGTTTCGTCGTTAAACCTCGTTCATTATTAAAAGCCAATCTCGCCTCAGCCAAAACTGACTGCGCCGTCCAGCATCGACGGCTTCCGAGAACAGATGGCCAGCATCACGGTCATCTACTTCGCACTTGCTTCCTCTTCCCGGTCCGTATCAGAGCTGACCGGACCTCGGAACCACGGCACAGGCCGGGAGATACCTACTGAACTGGCGGCCGGCGGTCTCGCGTCACGGTTTTTCACATGTTCGTTATCGGAATGCAATTTTTCCGGGACATAAGAATCAAAACAAAGACATCATCTAACGGTAGTTGTGTGACCCTGCTTTGATATTTCACCGCTGCACGCGACAGAGCCTGTTTTCATGTCTAGAAACGGTTAATGCAGAGAACAATATTGTAATGCCTATCAGCTTTCTCCTCTTTCTCCCTGTCACTGAAGCCGATCAGTGCGCAACCCGATACCACGGTCGTCAACCCCTTCAGACGACCAGCGTACACGCAACCTGGTACACAGCCCCTCTGTCGATCGCGGCGAAAGTCGCAGCTCCGAGTAGAAAGCTCGCCGACGCGGCGGACCCGTCGGCGGCAACGGTGAAACCGCCGCCGTCGTGCGGTCATTGACGCTGTAGCCGAGCGGTTTCACTTTTTAGCGCGCCGGCGCCGGTCGCCGGCCCGTGGCTTCTCACTTTCTCGCGGCGCGGTACTTGGGCCGTGACTCCGCGCGGTGACGAGGGCGGTGCGACGGGGGAAGGCGAGCGTGATCAATTGGTGATGTCAGAGCATCAGGGGCAGCACGCAGGGGGTGGCTGCCGGAAGAGGCTGATGCCGAGGTCACGATGGCGAAAATGGTGGGATGATTTCATTCATGTTAAATGCTCTTTTGCTGCAAGTACTGAGCAAGCTGGAATTTGTATGGTCCTTTTAGCTTGCGTTTCCGTTATGCGATCGATAAACTGATTCATGCGGGCCAAGGAGGATGCGAAAATGGCGTTCCTTTACGATCATTCGTTAAAAGAATGAAATATGTTTAGATACTGTGCATTAGCAAACCATAGTTGTCTCACAGCTAACGTTACCAGACAAGTTTTATTCAGAGCTTGAACAGAGATCTCTGTTCTTCTTCCAGCTGGAATTATCCTTGTGATATATCCAATAATCCCTTTTTAATTAAAAACACACCTGAGGTGGGTATATGATGCAATCATGTTTATGCCATATTGGTGGCACCAGGGTTCCGGGACTTTGGTGGCCTTTATTATAATGGCCCACACATTGTCCTTAGCACTCAAGATTCTCTGGAAGAAAAAAAAAACACCAAGAGGAAGTCAGGGTCGCGACTGATACCAACCATTGATCTCTAAAGTAAAGTACCAAGGCCGCAGAATGTAGGTATGTTGCTGAGACGGGGAAGCATTGTCAAAGTGGCGTAGTGAAAATGTCCATTGCATCTGTCTACATTGGAAATGCTTGTCAGGGTCACGGGAGTCAGTTGATCCGTCTCACCGAACACAATGGTCACCTTCAGTTTGGACCGGGTCTGTGGGGTCTAATGTCCACTGCACTACCGAATCCGTGTGATAGGCCTTCCTGGAAGCCACTCCCAATGTTTCCTGTGTGGCTGATAGTGGAATAGGTGTGTTTACAGTAAATTTGCAACCCATGAGTATGGGCTTGGGAAGATGTATTATGTGACAATAATGTGATAGAACTTTGTTTCAGCCATTTGGTCGGAGTCGATGTAGAATGATTATAGTAACCACTCCGGTCGACATAACTACATTTCTGCAGGAAAGGGCTCTGAGCTCAAAATCTTCATGAATTTCACCTTTTCAATTTCGCCATAGCGCTTTGTTAAAGCCAAATGGGCTTGGGGACTGGATTTTAAAAGACGCTTGAAATAAATCTCCTTATTTTCGTCTTGATTTTGATAATGATTATACGGCATACATCAAGATAGTTTCAGGGAAAGTGCAGAATAAAGCTGAAAATATTATATTATATTGTTCTTGAACAGGGACGGTGTTGTCAAATCATAGCTAATTTTTCAGCGCGTTTGGGCTTTCAATGTTTTAGTGCTTTCACGGCACCTTTGTTCAGGTCAACATTGAGCACTTCAAAACTGTTTTATAGTCTTCATCATAGATTTTCTGATATCGCAGATTCTTTTTAAAATGTATAAAGAAAGTTATCAATAAAAATACAGCTTCATGTTCTAATGCAAACCTTAACACAAGTTTAACTTCAGTCACCAGCCCCAATGAGCTTTAACGTAAATATATTCCACTTTTCCAGCATTAGTTTTGTCGGTTTCGTCTCAGGAGCCCTGATTTTGAGTTCGACTCAGCCGCCCGGCTTGATGACCACAGCTTTTTGATGGACCAGTTCTTAGACTTTTCAGACTCTCATGAGGGACAGCTATTTTTAGAACGCATTAATATTAATGCGGTGTCAGCTCGCTCACCAGAAAAGTACAACCAGTTAGGCATCTGTGGAGTTCTCTTACTCTTCCAATGTGGAGTCGATTCATAACACTGATTTCACTAGACTAGATAATTGAAATGGCTTTTTCGTGGTGCCTTTTGTGCCATGGCTCCTCAGAAGTAAGTGACTCATACAGGACCTAAACATCTCCAAGGATGCATGCATACAATGTTTTTTTGGTATGCTGGGAAATTAAACTTCCCGAAATATTTTTTATGCATATATATTATTTTCCGGTTTGAAAATGGGACAAATGAACCATGCGTTTGCGACCAAACCACTGCTATTCATTCCATTGCTGTATCCATTGCTCCCATATCCATCCATGCCATGCTATCAGTATTCATGCTACCAGTATCCATTGCTGTAAACCAGAGGCGTTATGGGCAGCGACTGAGAGGTTCTGGAATGTCACGTAGATAAAGCTTTGGGATCATGCTGACCACTTAATCGGATCCAGGATTTTTATCCAGAGGGGGGGCATGGTCGGAGGGCGCCATCCAGACCAAGGGCGCCACTTCTAAGCGAAAAAAACTATCAATTGGGCGCCAAATCGGAGGGGGAGGGCGAAAAACAGGATTTATTGTTTATGGTTTTGTTTGTCGTGAATAAGTAACAAGTACAATCCCAATTACAGTTCAAGTCTCCAAAGCTAAGACGCACATATTTGCTAAAAACCCACTGCAATAGATAAAGATAAAATTGAACGTTTGACCACTAATACTCATATAGCCTTCGGATATAAAGAGAACAGCAATATCATAGTAGATATGAGCAAAACGCGGTGGATTTCTGGCTCCTGGGTACCTTGGTTTTGGGTTCCCTGGGCTGCATACGCACCGATGGACAAATTTGTCTGATTTTATTCCAGTTTTGCTGCAACTGGGAATTTGTGTTATGAAAATTAGGGGAAGGCCCAGCCCCCGTTTTCGGAAGCGTATGGTTTTTATGAAACTGCAAGTGTTCAGGTTTTTAAACATTAATTCAGAGTTGTTTTATATTATGTTGTTAGGCGAGCCAAGTGAGTCTCTGCACTGATGGTACGCGGACTCGACGCTGGTGCTTTAAGCCCTGACAGATAAAGTTTCCGCCCTCCCAGTTTGAAAAGGTCACGTTCCCACAGCTGCTCTCCTAGGTTCTCCTGTGGTGTCATACAACTGTCTTTGAAAAGGAAAAATGTTCTCTCCGCTTATGCTCTGCAATACTGCGCTGAATTGGCAGTTTTATGGTGCACCGTTCACAGCCACGGTTAAATTCTGTCATCTACTCTGCACATCGGCGCGATTAAAGCCTTGTCAGCCATTCGAAAGAGAACAGGTACATTTGGTCTGCGTTAGGTACACCAGACGCTGATTTTCAATCTTACTAAGCATATATAACTATTGTAGTTATCAATAACTCAATTGAGGCGCTAGAACACAAGTGTCTGGTGTTCTAGTGTTAATAATGAATAAAACTATCGAGCCAGGGGTGCAACTGGTCCCTTTTCGGCCCTTTTTCGGCACATTGTTCCACTGAGTGTGCTGTTCCATCATCACATTGGGCTGAACTCCATCCTTTACCACTTTCTGGCGGGACTGCTCAGACAGCCTTCCCCAGCAGTAGGCGCCCTGAGCGGTGCTGCCCCGGACCACGCGCCGGCCCCCGGGCTCGCTTTATCACAGCGTCAGCACACTGCGGCACCGGACTGTTCCACTTAGCCCAAAATAGGTTACCAGCGCGGCGTTAGGACCGGCCGGGGCAGACCGGGGACCGGGCGCCGCCGCGTTCTGGTTCCGCCGTCTCCAGATCGTGCCAGTCCCGTACCTCGGCCACCGAGTCGGTCGGCTTTGTTCGAACTTCACGACCCGTCTCACAGTGCACCCGGAAAAACACTCGACACGACTGCTTTCACCAATGCCAATTTTACTCTTCCTGGGTTCGCAGTGAAAGCGGCCAGCCACAGGGTCGTACGACGCGGCCCGACCGGCGAATCAGGTCGGAGTTCAACGCCTCAGTGTCCCTGACATAGCTTTCTTTTGAAGGTTCGCCCGGCCCCAACCCTGAATGTGTATGGGCGCGGGGGAGGAGCTGAAAAAACCCGGCGGGCTGGGCTGTACGGTCTCTGGCAAGCAGGTGTACGGGGTTTCCTGGCTAGACTGCAAGTACAACCGCACGAGCAGTCTCTCTTCTGACCTCAGTGTCTCTGGATGAGAAAATTCACTCCGATAACCAATCATTGTTTGGGTGTGTTTTTATACTCCTGGTGGCAAACATTTCTAGGCAGTTTTTCTTTCACTATCCGTGGCTTGGCAGTCTGTGACCCATTTCCCAGCCTGCTAGGTGGTACACTGTAGCGTCAGCGAGTTCGGCGAGAACACACGTGTGTAAAAGCACCTTGGCAATCCATTGCGATTCAGGGACACTGCCTCATTTGCATGCTATCGATGGGGTGTTAAAAGGACTGTGTCGCGGAAGAAAATAGTTGCCAAGCACTGATTTTGTCTCCTTTAGCTAGGAAGTATGCCACATGGTTCCTTTATTTTACGTAGAATTGGTCATAACTAATGAGTCGAAGGTAGTGCAGATATTTGATGGTTTCCGAAGCGTTGTTCAGAGGTCACATAACCTGTCAACTTGCCAGCATCGGTGGTGACAAATATTTACGCAGTCGCCCAAATGTATTATGTCACAAACCATTTTTATTATTTTTAACAGTATATGTTAACGACCACATTACAAGCGACAAATGACACAAATATCAAGTGCAGACTCTAGCACACAGAAACGACAATTTTCATATGGAAACTTTCCTAAAGGTATCCTTCCTGCTGTCAGCAAATCCAACAATACCATCAGTCTCAGCAGGCTTTTAAGAACAGTTCAAGCCTCGACGTTTGTTGACTAAGACGGTTCAATACGGACGCGTAATGTTATTTTCCTATTATCTCCGTTGCATCTCTGCATTCTCTGCGGTGACTCCGTAACCCTGGGCAGTGCCAACGTCGTCACCGCCCGCTGGTATTCCCGATGTTCAAGCCCTCGAACCTCGCTTGCATCTACCAATGAAGACTGCGGGTTCGAATGACGTCACCTATTATTTCGCGCTTGGGAAGTAAACCCCACTGACTATTAGTGCTGTTTGAGCACCAGAGGAGCAAACTTGTGCCAGTAGTTGGGAAAGTGTTGTAAATGCGTCGTAAATACGCATCCAGTCCGTCAGCAGGCCTTTCAGGCGTATAAAGCGCATGTTGAAAGATACCCAGAAGTATTTAGACAATATTCTTTTCGGTGCCAAACTTTATTTTTTTCGGGACACACCCTAAGATCAAATCTCCATTGGTGATACGTTCAGCCATTTTTCTGACCTCTAGCCTTGATGATAATATTGCCTTCCCGCATGCCGTGCCGGAGAGGGGCAGTTGGCCCCAACCTTAGGGCTGCGGCCACCTTGGGTGCCGCTGTTGCTCACTTGAGTAAGTTTCGCTTCCCCCTCTGGGCACGTCTATCACACTGAACGTGAAGCACCGTCGGCTTTAGGTGTCCTCGATGAACTGGCCCCCACTTTGTTTGATTATCGACTGCGTGGCAGCTGGCACATGTGGTAGTAACTAACGGTCTTGTTAATTTCGAGAACATTGGTGTCATGGCCAGTCCTTGTCTCCTTTTCTGAGAAACTACATCGTGTTAAATTGGTGATGTTCAGTGGTGAGCATAGGTGTCTGGGAAAGCTTTTCGACGCATGTACGTCCCTATAAGGACGTACATACATGCTCATTTAAGAGTTGTACTACATGAGTTCATTTAATGAGTTTAACTATTTTTGGTGGCTAATACAAGGGGGGACTAGGGTATCCCAAGACCCCCGAAATTTCAGAATGCCTGTAGTAACTGCACAGTCAAAGGTTGTTCCGAGTCTATGGCAGGGGAGGCTCGAGCCCCCATGCGCCCCCCTCAATGAAGTTGAGAGTAAATGACATATTTGAACGCAAAATCAGTGTAAATTTCCTGGTTTCATCACAATGGGATGCCCACGTACGTAATTACATTATGTATCTTAACCCGCGCCCCACCGGGGGTCCGGCGCCACCTTCGCCCCACCGGGGGGCCATCGATGGCCCCCCTCTAACTCCGAAAATATGGGCGTTAGCGCAAATCTGCAAAGTGCAATAGAAAGCTCGCGTGAATTCAGTAAGAAATTACTTCGCATGTTTTAGTGCTCAGGTCAATGGTTTGACCTCCACAGGTCAAATTAGGTCAAGATCGGCTATTTTCACTCAAATATGCAATGATTAAGCCAACTGGGCATAACTCTTATGTCATTAGAGCTATTGAGGCCTGGTAAAGTACATTTGATAGCAAATTGCCAGTACTTTTTCCGCTATGTGGAACGTAAAGACCTCCCGCCAGTGGTTTGACCGCCAGAGGTCACCTCGTGACCTAATATGACCTGAGGTCACGAAAGGTCAAAAAGTGACCTTGCCGTATATCAAATGAAAGCCGGTGACAAGACAAACACGATGGTGTTTGTTTCATCGCTCTAGCTCAATTAGGTCAAAAGTTATTGTCAAAATACTGTTTTTGACCTCTGGTGACCTTGGATGACCTTGGAAAAGTCAAAGGGCAAATATTACCCCTGGGATCCGTGAAAGGGTGTCCAAAAACGTTGTTCTGAGCAGTCTGAGTATTTGCAATCATTTTTGTGGCTTTTATATCATGAAATAGCTTTTCCCCATGCTTTTCCAATGGGAGAGGTCGCCTCGTGACCTGACATCAGGACACGAAATCGAAAAATCCCGGATATACACCTTGTAGACCCTGGAGGGGTCATGAAGTGTAGGAAGTTTCAAATCGATCGACTTTGAAATGTAGCTCTTACAGAGCTCTAAAGGTGAAGTGAGGTGACCTTGGTTGACCTCGTCTGGTGACCTGACCTTGGGTGATCCGGGGTAAAAAATTTCAGGGATGATGGGAAAATGATGCAGTGAGAGGTAGAGCCCTCACCCGCGGTGCTGCGCCTCGTCGTTTTTCTGCTATCCCGGAAAAACCTTAGGGGGGCCATCGATGGCCCCCCGGTGGGGCGAGGGTTAAACCAGCTGGTATTCGGCGATATAGCTGATACAGGACTCATATGTTTTTGTGAACCTTTTCTGTGCTTTGACCATACTAGGACGGGCATGGTATGCCTATGAAAATTAAATGATATTCTATAAAAATTTTCGGTTCAGTCATGGATTTGGCTGTTGCATAATCAGTTAGTTTATGTTTAGCTTTTTCATGGTCAGAAAATTTAGACATTTCTTAAAAGCTTTGTCTCTGCTTCTCTTATTTATCAGAAGACGCGAAGTCACCTTGAAGTGCTGTCCCGATCATGTCATGATTAATAAAAGTGCAATGCTTGAAAGGTTATGCAATACTAGCGAGTTTGATTTCATCTAGCTTAGTCTTGGTTGTGACACGTATGCCTGCTTAACTACTTGGTTTATTTATGAGTTCCTAAGAAATATGCTGGCCATTGCCACCTAGGTACCTAATATAAATAGTATAATTCATACCGTCAGTGATAGTTTCCCTGAGGAAAATACAGGGAATACAGGAAATCCTCCAGCTGGTATCCATCAGTGCTCAGTGCACAGGAATTTAACGCTGCTGACCCGGGTTCAAATCCCCGGGCGGGTATTCTGCACAAATCTTTCCGATCCTAACCATACCCTCCCAACAGGACGATAGTTAGCGACACTATATGACCTTAGCAGTCGGTGTGTCGTAAAGCCCCAAAGTTGTGCACAAGGTCTTCGGCAGCTGGCTGTAAACATCAGCTGTGCACTGTGCACGGCTTAAGTGCAACATATACGTCAGCTGTATACAGCGACGCCGGTGACTGACTGAGTACTCTAACTGTGCACTGTACACAGGAAGGCCAGTAGTTGACTGAATGTTCCAGCTACGCACTGTGCAGGGTAGCAGAGCATTTGAGCATATGATCCAGCTGTCCACTGTGCACGGTAGCATTTGAGCATATGATCCAGCTGTCCACTGTGCTCGGTAGCATTTGAGCATATTATCCAACTGTGCATTGTGCGCGGTAGCATTTGAGCATATGATCCAACTGTGCATTGTGCGCGGTAGCATTTGAGCATATGATCCAACTGTGCATTGTGCGCGGTAGCATTTGAGCATATGATCCAACTGTGCGCTGTGCGCGGTAGCAGCTTCCTGCATACAGCAGCTGTGCACTGTGCAGCCACCATCGCCGAGACTTAGATACGCTGCGCCGATGACGTGCGATAACACCACCTCACAGATTTGTCAGGCTCCTGTTCCACCGAGTAAGCGCTGTTGGAGAGGTCGTTGAACTCGGCTGAGGGCGATGCCCGGGTCCGCTGGTCGGCTGCCGTTGCAGGTTGCGGCATGGTGCTGCCAGATTTCAGCTCCAAACTCCAAACCAGCCGTGTTGATCAGTGGATTAATAAAAAACTCCAGTTGTATCTAACGAATGTCAGTTATTATGAGCCTATGGATAACTCGAAGTTGGGTCATCCTTCAGAGTCTGAGACTGGATGTAGCCCGCTCCGAGGCTGGGGCCGGCGTCCCAGCAGCCTGTTACTATGCGGCCCGTTTTGACTGAAGTGTGCGACCCCGACTGACTGGTATGAGCCATACATTCCGCAAACTGCGGCGCCGCGCTGGGGGTCTGCACACCGCCGCCAACTCCGCCAACCTCACCCGCCTGATGACGCCGAGCGGGTTCTGCACCGGCCTCACCGACCTCTGCTGCCGCCTGGTGTTGTGCGAGTCAACCAGTAATCTCACTGCAGGGGCGTACTCAGGAGCGCCGTTTGGGGGGGACAACTCGGGAGAAATCGTATAAACTTAGTGTTTTTTTTAAGAAAATAGGCCAAAAGTTCTTTATTTTGGGGAAGGGTGACCACTGACCATGGCCTCTTGCGTCCACCATTGTCTCGCTGTACCTATGGCTTCACGCTTCCACCGCTGAAATGTAGGCAAAATTGCAATGCAGGGCATTCATGTTACAGCCGTGGTCCATCTTTACAGATTAACATGCGCATTGACGGGGGGCGTGTACCCGTCTCCCTTCGTGTTTTTCGGATGGAGCAGAAAAACGGCGGCGCGTAGCGCCGCCGTACTTGGCATACCTTTTTCCTCATCATTTTTACAACTTCTGTGAAAATTTTAAGGTTAGGTCATCTCAGGTCAGGTCACCAGTACAGGTCAAGCGACCTTACCTCAAAAAAGTTTAAGATAGCATAAGTCGGAGCAGGGTGAACTTATCCGATTGAAACTCATATCACACATTGGGCCCACCGAGTTCTGTAAAGTATGCTCCGGTATTTTTGATATCGATGACCTAAGGTCAGGTACGAGGCATGACCTCTCCATTGGAAATACATGGGAAAATGGTTTTTACTGTAAACTCAGTAACGGATAGTGATAGAGCGTTTATTTTAGCTGCATTAGACTCGCCTTCGCTTTGCGGTTCTAATGATATGCATTTTATATAATTTGACCCTGACCTGACCTCAGGTCAGGTCAAATCCTTGATTTGACCTAGCAAGGTCAAATTATATATCATTCGATTCGGCTTCCTGCGAGGATTCATATGGTTTAAGTCGTCTTGCTCTATCTTTACTTGTTCAGATGTAATGGCCAAAAAACTTAATTTACATGTTATCCCTATGAAGGCATGTTTTGACCTCTCGTGACCTTAAACGTGACCTGACAAAAAATGGTTCAAATATTTTCGATGGAGAAGTGGATGGGCTACCCAACGCCGTTTACCGTTTTTCGCTACCTACTGTGGTTCTTGAGATCTTAGGGGGCGGGTACCCGCCCCCTCGTCAAAGCGAAGGTGGCTCAGACCCCCGTCAATGCGCGTGTTAACATTTTCTCTCGCTTGTGCATAAACGTCACGATGCTTGTGCATAAACATTTGGTTTCCATTCTGTCTTTGAAATGCAGAAATGTGTAGTGCAGTGCAGAACAATGCATTTATATCCTCTTACTATAGGTGTGAAGGGTCTCGTGCCTTTCATAACTTTCATTATTCAAAGCAGCTCAGAATGACCCGTGCTCGAGGCGCCGAGGGTTCCACGGTGCATTCTCCGAAAACATTAACGGGCAAACGCCCCTTCATCCCACAACCAGTATTATCTCACGAGAGAGGCCCCAAAGCAGGGGCGTAGCCAACGGGTGGGCGGCAGGGACAGCCGCCCCCCCCCCTGAGGGACCGAAGGGCCCCATGAGGAAACGGGCCTCGCAAAGCACGGCTCGCCCGCACAATGCTCTGTGGTCAAATTTGAAATTTCATACCAGACAGGGCCCTCTTAAGCCCTCTTCAGCACTCTATTCTGTAACAAGCTGGGCTCTTTTTATCCATCAGTGCTCTTTTGGCGCTGTTGCAGGGGCCCTTTTCGGGGCGCCGCCACTCCCTGAGCGAAATCCTGGCTACGCCCCTGCCCCGAAGTCTGCAAATATCGTAATTTCACGTGCTTCAAAAAGATTAAGTACTGGGGCTCAATTTGAGAGTGCTGAAGCACCCGTTCAAACAATTGTTAAATGTTTTATGCAAAGTACCTAGGGATATTAATAGTAACGTTTTTAGTCCGATTCATCCAATATAACTTGCCCTACCAGGACGAGATTGGGAGTAATATCAGTCAGCTCAGGCAGATCAGTCAGATCTGTCAGATCAGGCAGATTTGTCAGATCAGTTAGATCAGTTAGGGTTATGAGATATTTTCGTGTTCACGCTCAGTTGCGTCCGTTGGTGTTCTCTCAACCTCAGACTTCTCAGAGATATCCGCCAGCTTTGCAGTCCAGTATACCCATGGTAACTCTGGTGCATGCGTGGAGCTCTACGTTTAAAGGTGGCATGGCTAAACCGGTGGTGTATCTATAATTTTGGAAAGGGGTATGTCATCTCTAGGGGCTGCAATCGCACAATGCACCAACTGAAAAGAAAAATAAAAAGTGCTGAGTACAGAAGACAGTAGAAACATTAGACTGGCATGATTCATTAATATATTTCAGAGCACACATGCGTGCATACCTGTATGCTGTGGAATATCATTTCTAAGATAATTTGGCCCGACGGCTTTAGTTCCGTCAGTCTAGTTACGGGAGCTGCAAAGCTCGCCTGAAATTTAGTAAAGCACAACTTCATTTAGCAGTTCAGTCGAAATTGTCAAGACTCCTTGCTCGATTTGGCTCTTTCTTGCCCAAGGAAGTAAAATACGCAAATCATTTTTCTCGAGAGGATGTCTTCCAAAGCTGGTAGAAAAGGTAAACCAACCATTCAAAGCAGATTTAAAAATGTCTTCTTTCTTTTCTCCCTGTTTCCCGAAAAAAACCATCTGTAAGACGCTTGTTTGCTGTTCCCGACAATGCCTCTCGGGGTTTGACTTATCCCTGCACTTAAGCTGACGCAGAATAGCAAGCTGATGCAGACTTGCGGCCGTAAAACTCAGGTTGAGATCCCCCAGTTGGCCATGCAAAAATGTAGGCATTGGCCAAACAAAAGGTCACGTACATGGGCTTTGCTCCACTTTTTTAAGTGTCCTCTTTAGAGGGATTTTTAACGGCAAAGCCCATTTTCAAGAACTGGTGTCAAACCATGGTCAGAAAGCTGCGAGATCAGGCCATAATCTGGGGGCGCGGCAGTGGAGTGGTCAGCGTAGCTGGCTTCCACTCAGCCGATCCGGGTTCAAGGCCCGGCGGCTCCCCTGAATAAGGAGCAAGCTGGCTCCCGAGAAACCCTTCCAATAGGGTGAGAGTTGGCGACGCCAAATGACCCTGGCAGTTGGTACGTCGATAAACCCCAAAATCAGACCATAGTCTGGTTGGAAAACACAGTCTGTAAGACAAAACTTCCAAATACTTAAAAACAGCAAATGGTTAACTAATGAATAGAACGCACCCTTCAGCATTGAGAGGGAGATATCTGTCGACTGTTAAATATCGAGGCTGGTAACACGACACCTTCAGCTTTATCCAGATGTGCCAGTTCACATCTTGATATTTATCCAAACGTGATAGTTTACCTCATCTCAAGCTTTGTTCAGGCATGCCAGCTCACCACACCTCTTTATTTTTCCAGACGCGCGATTCGCCACACCCAACGCCACCCGTCGAAGCCTCCCCCGACATTGCCTCGAATCAGCCTCCGGTTATATATTTACTATAGGTACTTTGACATTTGGGAGGGGACTTGAGCTCCATAGCAGCCCCCCCTATATCCACCACTGCCTCGGTCTTTGTTCATTCGCATCATTCTCCACACCTCGATCTTTATCATGCACGCCATTTGCCACACCTCGACCTTTATCCATGCGCGCCATTCGCCACACCTCGATCTTTTTTTCCAACGCACCATTCGCCACACCTCGATCTTTTTTTCAAACGCGGCATTCGCCACACCTACATCTTTTTTTCAAACGCACCATTCGCCACACCTAGATCTTTTTTGCAAACGCGTCATTCACCACACCTCAATCTTTATCCAGGCGCGCCACTCGCCACACCTCGATCTTTGCTCCGGCGCCCCACATACCTGGCTACCGCCCGGCCAAATGTCGGCGTGTTTTGAAGCAGTGACACACGTCAGCTGTAAATGATCACGTGACGCTGCGATCAAGTTAGCGGTGCGGCCGAGCTAGGCCGCGCGGGTCAGTAACTGACCTTCGACCTCCAGTGTGCGTTTGGTCCCAGTGACTCCGCCAGCGCGACAGAAAACAACCGTTCAGGCGAAAATAGACTCACCACGTCCTATTGCGTCCGAATGGCTTGACGAAAGAATGCAATACCCTTAATGTGCTTCTATTTGGGGAAGCTTGGCATTTGTGAAAGCCTTTTAAGGCACAAGCTCAGCAAATCGAAAGTGCCTAGGCCTCATGTATTGTGTGCTTAAAACGTCAGCGTTTTTGCTTTACTATACCTTAATTTTAAATAATTAAATAATTGTAGACATACATGAATTTAAAAGGGATCCTGTCCTTTCTACTTTCCCAGGGCTGTACCTCTTAGAATACGATTGGCAGGCCGGTAAAGAAGCGCATTGCAAGCATTGAATCCTTTTGTCCAAAGCTAATGTGTGTGTAGTAGGAGATGCCGAACTTTGTTTTGTCTAAATGATTGATTTTTGTCATCTTCGTGGGGCTGCTACAGCTTCAGGAATATATTTAAAAAGTTTTAACCCAAAAGCCCTAGCTTGGCACTTTGACCGACTAGGTTTGCACGTGTTTCGGAGCATGGGGAACCATACCCCAACTGCGACTACTTTTTATTTACAGAATGGTACGACAAACCCTGGGGTTACCTACCTGCTCGAACAGCATTGCCAAACATGAGACATTGTGCTGCGATGAATCACCCAATGGTTACTGGCTGGAAGGACAAATGCATCTGGCAAAAAACTTGGGTGTTCATTCGGGCTGACAAAAGTCATGTCACATCTTTGCCCCGGGGGCTAGTATAAAGCGGAAGGAAACATTCCCAGATTCCAAGGGCTTAAAATCAGATGCATGGCCGGATACTAGACAACAAACACGCCGATTTTTTACAGTGAATGTTGCACGTGAAGTCATGCCGATTATCCTGGTTAATCCGCCTCTGACGCTATGTTTGTACACCGCCACCTCCACCCCCCCGCGCGGTGGCATTCGTCCTTGTGGTACCGTTAGGCCCGTCCGCTTGTTGACTTCGCACGCACCCCCTTGTTTGTGCGTTCGGCGCCGCCCCGCTATCGCTCTCACGCGGAAACGCGTGTGTCGGCCACTGACCCGCCGGGGGAAGAGCTACGCTGGCCGCCGGCATGACGTCACCGTGACGTAGCCAATGCGTCACCGGCTGGCGGTCGGCCAGTGCCGCGCCGACGACCGCCGCCGTCCGCCCCAAAGGCCGTGGGAGCCTGTGGTCATGGCATCGCTGTAATAGTTCTTCCGAACTACCGGCCGACGACTGTAAAATCGCTGCAGGATGGCAGCTGCCCGTTGGAGCCCAGGCCGCAGACGCGTGCAATGCGCTTGCACGGCGCGGTCTGCGCTCAGTCGACGGGTGCCGTTGTGCGCGCGCGCCGTCAACGGTCGATGCGCCGCGCGCCGCTGCGCTGGGGTCAGTGACCTCGCAGGGAGACGGCGGCGCCGCCGCTGCCGGTCCCCACTCTGGGCTAACAGTGTGAGTAACGGGACGGGACGGGTGCCGCCGCGTCCGCGCTGAACTTGACCTTTGCCGCCGCCGACGGCCGGCGAAGCGGCGGCCCGCCTCAGCTCGATACCGACGCCAGCGTTCACATAGCAACCGGCGTCTGTCTGTGGCGCGGCGTGGCGCTGAGGCTGGATGGCAGCCGTTGACACGTGCCCAGAGACGGTGCGACCTCTGGGAGGTCAAAGCGGCGACTGCGCCTTGCGGTGGATGAACCCCCGAGGCGATGGGCGATGGCACGTCGCTGGAGGGCACAGGCAGATAAAGGCCTGCATCCTGGCAGGAACCAACAGCGATAGGGAAGTGATGAATCTGCTTAGCTTTGATATGACGGGATGTTTGTTGATAGGGCGGTTTCTTGAACAAAAAACATTCAAGCCAGTGTCGTTTGATGTTTTTTTTCAGTAAGCTCATAAGATGAGAATGCGAAAGTGGAACTCTGCGGTATCATGCTGTTTCTTTTCTATCACGAACTGCCAAAAATTCTTTCCGCTCTCTAAGCCAAGCCCATTTTTCGAATTGGGCACCCGTTTCTGTCCTTTAACAGACAAATTCCCAATGATTGTCAGCAAGATATTCAATTTTATTTTTAAGTATGAGGGTCGCTACATCATCGAAAAGTTCACCAAACCCTGTTAAATTGGACAAAAAGATGGATATTAAATAACATTATTATTCTGGTAAAAACTGAGTGAGCTGGAAATTATTCGTTCCGAGCGAATCATTTCACATGAGGACCTGTTATTTATGAATTTGATATATTTAACTCATTGATGCTTTTAAATTTACAGCAAGCTGAAATCTGGTCATTTTTTCAGAAATGTTCAGCTGGAACTCTGCCCATCTTTCTTGCAAAAGATGATATGTGTTTTCTGACGTTTGGCATCCACTTTTGCATACATGCATTCATCACATCGTTCTGAATTTGCACTGGCACGGACGACCCTGTAATTCCGACTTTTCAAAGAATGAAAATACTTCTCAAGTCAGCCATCGTGGTCGTATCATCAAGGAGCACTGACCGTCCCAGCGCGTTGTACGCAGAACGAGCAGTCGGCCAGGGCCCTCACCCCTCGTCCGGCCGCTGTGAACTCGCGCCGCGTGGGCTGTCGGGGTCATGAGGCCACCACTCCCGGCCCGCCAACCCCACCGGTCACGGGTACGGGTACAGTCTGCCGGCGCGGCGGTTTCGACGCCGGTGCGGCCCGCTCGATGGCCGGCCAATGACCCTGACCTCAGCCTGTCCACCAGGAGCACAGGTCAGTGCCGGAGATGCGGCTGTAGGTGAGCCAGGATGGCGGGCGGGTGCGCTGGTGACCCTGTCCTGGTCAGTCCTAGCCACCACACTCCTCAGGTGTCCCCGTCGAGGCGGCAGGTCGATGACCGCGGCGCGGTGCGGCCGGTTGAACCGTTGACGCTGGTTGAAGCGCCGATCGTCGGCGTTGCAGTGCCAGTGGCTTGCCGACTTTGGCCGGCCGCACGTGCCCACCAGCGGAGTCAGTGCTCGATGGTGACCGACAGTGCAGTGGTGCTTTTGACTCAGTGACGGATGGGTAGTGTGCGTGGGGTGCGGAGCTGACGTCGGTTATAGTGCACAGTGTCGTGAGGCCGCAGTTGTTACCTTCCGACTGGATCCTCTTCAGGTAAATGCAGAACATGTGGTTATGCCACCCACAGTTCCAAGAGCTTCAAAAACATCGAGCACACTCGGAGTTGTCAGCAGCTACGGCACTTCTTTAAATCGTTCCAAAAGTGGCAGATTGTCTCAGTGAAGTGTGCCTTTTTGTGACAAATCATCGCTCGGATAGTCTCTAGTTTTATCAACGTCTCAGCTCGCCATTTTAACAGTCAAGTGCGGCTTCAACCCCGCTGTGTCCCCTCTTGGCGCTGCTCTGGACCTGCCGCTGTGTCTGCGGTGATCCCATCGCCATTAGGAGCTGCAACAGTTGCTATCGATTCGCTTCTGTTCCCGCGTCCGTAAACGCCTGGGATGCCGCAGAGCTTTGTCAGAAACAAAATGACTGCTTCTGTGTGATTTGTGGGCGTATGCCTCTATTTTGCTTTGGCTGCTTTTGTAATGTTGATGGTTTGATAACGATTTTTTTCGGGAGCTGGAATAGAAGCATGATTACATATTTACAGCATTCTCATCACAGTGTAAATGGTCTGAAACTGTAGACATAGTTATATTTCCATGTGTTAAGCGTCCTATCTGGTGTACGATATATGACAAAACATGTGCACATATATATGATAAATTATAGAAAACAAGAGACATCGCAGAATCTCATTTGGCAAATACATGAAATATATATAGACACCTCATGTTCAGAACAAGTAATTGTATCCATGCACGCATATAAAATTCCCTCAAAATGCACCCAGGAAGCTTAAACTTTTGTTCTGTTTGTTAAGCGCTGCCAATGCTCTTCACTGCCACTAGAGTTTGAAGCATTCATGTAGGTCCATGCAGAAAATAGTGATAAAACGTTAAACACATAGGTTGAGTCCCATTTTTTGGGGGAGGGACGTCCCACTGGTTTTCCAGTTGGAAGGGACGTCCCCCCGCCCCGTCTCCGCTTTTGACACTGTTTGCCCCATACTCAACTGACAGGCACGACCAGTTCTACTTCTGTGTGAGCACCTCTATCCTCTTAAATAAGCATCAGTGGAGCATCTTAAAACGTCTAAGCGCTGGTGCTCAAAAGATTATGAACTCGTCACACCCACCTTACAGAAAAAACATAGGCGCAGGAACTTGTTCTAAGCTGGGGGAGGAGGGGGTAAGTTGTCACCGCTGGTGGGGTCAAATATGATTCGGCCTATCACTTGATTTGTAATCGGAAAAGGTCCGGAATTGGCTCAAAGTTGGGGACACTACCCCCCCCCGTCCGAAAGTTGGGGGAGAGGGAAATAGCAGAAGTGGGCAAAAGTAAATAAATCAAACCTAAGATAGATTCAGTGGCAGCGCGACATAGCCTAGTTGCTGGAACACACTAAAATATCAACACAAAGATTCAGTGGCACTGCAAAATAGTCGGGGAAGATTTGGCTTCTTTCTGAAGAAATGGATTGTAATTTAAGAACCCAAATTGTTTCAATGTCTGTTCTCGAATTTTGAGGATAAAGATTGTTTCCATTATTGATTCGGAAGAGTGTGTTGAATGATGAACGCATCAATCCCCAGTCAATTTCGAATCCGTTTTTGGCAAAACATGAATACGAAAAAATATTCGGCTGCTTCCAATGCTTAAACTGCTAAATAAACTGTATTTCCAGTTATATGTATGGTACAAAAATCATATTTATTCAGGATATATGTCTTTGACTTAATTTTTGGCGCTACTATTCAACCAACAAATTTAATATAAGGATGGAAAACTTATATTTTACTATTTTAATATTGATTAGAAATAAACTCCCTGCACTTAACATTTCTATGCATACTACCAGACTATTAAAATCGCGTCTGCAATGATGGAGCTTCCAATGATTGCACACGTTGGCTTAATACGAAACTGGGAATGTCGAAATGGAAAGGGTGACAATAGCCCTTTATGACACCCAAGAAGCTGTAAGTAGGAGTTTTCAAAATCTTCTGACTGAGTTGCAGTTTCCTCAAAAGGAAGGTATATAACGATCTACGGATTCTTTGTATCAATTCAAACAGCACGTGTTCCATTCGGTTACATTCAAACTCCGAGCAGTAGCGTTGAAAACCTTAAGCACCCATCCTATTTTGAACACACAGCGGGCTGCAATTAGATCTGGCACTTGCTAAGGCCATCGACATTTCCGAGCAACACCTCGAACCTAGCGTAACTCCTCTCAACTTGAACCTAAATAGGAATAGCGCGCCTTGTTCTTGTCATTGAGACGCCGCCCACAACCGCTTGGTTGGCGGCTAACTCAAAAGGCGCACTCTGCCGGCATTGCAGTGCGTTGCCCCCAGCTCTGGAGCGTATGGCTGCGGTGAATGGCCTCGCCTGCGCCATGGCCCAAGTCACTCACTATCGCCCGGCATAGCCTGATGCAACGGCAGCCGTGCTCCAAGGGCATTGCACTATTGCACCGGCGCCCCGCACCGAGCTCCACTGTCAAACAAGGCAGCTGCAGCCTCGGGTGTGTGAGGGCGTGCGGGGGCGCAGGTCGGCGCGCTTCCAGTATGCCAGCCCGCCGGGACGCAGGTCAGCGCGTGTTTCTGCCACTGTCTCTGATATGCCAGGCTGCCGGGACGCAGGTCAGCGCGCGCTTCTGCCACTGCCTCTGATATGCCAGCCTGCCAGGGTGCAGGTCAGCGTGCTTCTGCCACTGCCTCTGATATGCCAGCCTGCTGGGGCGCAGGTCAGCGTGCTTCTGCTACTGCCTCTGATATGCCAGCCTGCTGGGGCGCAGGTCAGCGTGCTTTTGCCACTGCCTCTGATATGCCAGCCTGCCGGGGTGCAGGTCAGCGTGCTTCTGCCACTGCCTCTGATATGCCAGCCTGCCGGGGTGCAGGTCAGCGTGCTTCTGCCACTGCGAGAGGCGGAGAGCAGTCACTATTCGTCATCATTCATGCACTTAACAGTGCATGAATGATGGTCGCTTCCCAATTACAATAATGATTGCCCACACTCTTTCTCCAATGAGTGTACTCATTGACCAGTGGCCGATCTAGCCGGTAGGTTTAAGGGGCGAGCCAAAGTCGAAAAAAGCATTGGTCCCTGAAAACCTTACGTCATGTAGTGAAACATTTTTCCATAATTTAAGTAGACGGTAGGTTTTGGGGGTAAAAACAAAAGCCGGTAAGCAAAAAAGGTCACATGGTGAAAGATGTGGCCTCAAGATGCTTGTCTTTTTCCTCAAAACACAATGCTTAGACTGAAGTTGACTGGTTATGTTTGAAGCTGAGAGTTGAAGCACCAAACATTGCTTTTAAACTTAAAATAAGTCGGCGCAAAAAGGAGTTCGGCAGCTTTGAGGCGGGGAGGGGAAACATAGTTTTGTCCCGAGATTTTTCTGTTGGGGGGCTAAATACTTGTTGTGCCCCCCCGTGGATCCGTCAATGTCATGGACAGAAAATCGGTGTGTTTCCAGACATTCATTCACTTAAGCTTACAACTGTCCCCCATTAAATCAGTTTTATGGTAGATTCATTTTTGATGGTTTCAGAAGTAAGATATGATGGGGGTTCCTAAAGTGCCTCCTTCCCCGAAGATTTATAAAGCCAAGATAGTTAAGAAAATTCCCATTACGCCTTGTTTTGGTGACACTTTGTCACGGGCAAAAAAAACACAAACCAGGATTTTTTTCGTGATGCCCAGAAATGGATCGAATTTAAAATCCAAAGACATTGATGGCCTTCTTAGGATGTCAGTTTTGTGTTGGTGTACCGTTTTGAAAAATGTTTGTGTAAATCTTTGTCTAATTTAAAAATATTGAGGTTCGCAAACGCAAGCAGGGTTTGAGATACAGTCATTTATATAATCGTGGCTTAGCCTTTGTTAGAAACCTTATATGTGTACTGTCTGCTTTACGCCGAAGGCAAACAAATTTCCGGTAAGTCTCAAACGTCTCGTTCCTAGAAATTAACACGCGCATTGACGGGGGTGGGTACCCGCCCCCTCGGGTTTTTCGGAAACAGCAGAAAAACGGCGGCGCGCAGCGCCGCCGTACTTGGTATACCTTTTCCTCATCATTTTTGCAACTTCTGTGAAAATTTTAAGGATAGGTCATCTCAGGTCAGGTCACCAGTACAGGTCAAGTGAACCGACCTCAAAAAAGTTTAAGATAGCATAAATCGGAGCAGGGTGAACTTATCCGATTGAAACTTATATCACATAATGGGCTCACTGAGTTCTCTAAAATATGTTCCGGTATTTTTTGATATTGATGACCTAAGGTCATGTACGAAGCATGACCTCTCCATTGGTAATACATGGGAAATATGGTTTTTACTGAATAACCCAGTAACAGATGGTGATAGAGCGTTTATTTTAGCTTTATTAGACTCGCCTTGGCTTTGCGGTTCTAATGATATGCATTTTATATAATTTGACCCTGACCTGACCTCATGTCAGGTCAAATCTTTGATTTGACCTAGCAAGGTCAAGTCATATATCATTCAATTCGGCTTGCTGCGAGGATTCATAGTGTTTAAGTCGTTTTGCTCTATCTTTACTTGTTCAGATGTAATGGCCGAAAAACTTAATTTACATGTTATCCCTATGACGGCATGTGACGGCATGTTTTTCACCTCTGGTGACCTTAAATGTGACCTGACAAAACAATGGTTCAAATATTTTCGATGGAGAAGCGGATGGGCTACCCAAAGCCGTTTACCGTTTTTGCTACCTACCGTGGTTCTCGAGATCTTAGGGGGGACGGGTACCCGCCCCTCGTCAATCGAAGGTGGCTCAGACCCCCGTCAATGCGCGTGTTAACCCTCGCCCCACCGGGGGGGCCATCGATGGCCCCCTAAGGTTTTTCCGGGATAGCAGAAAAACGACGAGGCGCAGCACCGCGGTTGAGGGCTCTACCTCTCACTGCATCATTTTCCCATCATCCCTGAAATTTCTTACCCCGGGTCACCCAAGGTCAGGTCACCAGACGAGGTCAACCAAGGTCACCTCACTTCACTTTAGAGCTCTGTAAGAGCTACATTTCAAAGTCGATCAATTTGAAACTTCCTACACTTCATGACCCCTCCAGGGTCTACAAGGTGTATATCCGGGATTTTTCGATTTCGTGCCCTGAGGTCAGGTCACGAGGCGACCTCTCCCATTGGAAAAGCATGGGGAAAAGCTATTTCATGATATAAAAGCCACAAAAATGATTGCAAATACTCAGACTGCTTAGAACAACGTTTTTGGACACCCTTTCACGGATCCCAGGGGTCATATTTGCCCTTTGACTTTTCCAAGGTCATCCAAGGTCACCAGAGGTCAAAAACAGTATTTTGACAATAACTTTTGACCTAATTGAGCTAGAGCGATGAAACAAACACCATCGTGTTTTTCTTGTCACTGGCTTTCATTTGATATACGGCAAGGTCACTTTTTGACCTTTCGTGACCTTAGGTCATATTAGGTCACGAGGTGACCTCTGGCGGTCAAACCACTGGCGGGAGGTCTTTACGTTCCACATAGCGGAAAAAGTACTGGCAATTTGCTATCAAATGTACTTTACCAGGCCTCAATAGCTCTAATGACATAAGAGTTATGCCCAGTTTGCTTAATCATTGCATATTTGAGTGAAAATAGCCGATCTTGACCTAATTTGACCTCTGGAGGTCAAACCATTGACCTGAGCACTAAAACATGCGAAGTAATTTCTTACTGAATTCACGCGAGCTTTCTATTGCACTTTGCAGATTTGCGCTAACGCCCATATTTTCGGAGTTAGAGGGGGCCATCGATGCCCCCGGTGGGGCGAAGGTGGCGCCGGACCGGTGGGGCGCGGGTTAAGAGGCCAAGCTGTTCGGGATGGGATAGACGGCACAGCGTAATCACAGGCGGCGCGTGTGCCCCGGTACAACATACCACCCAGTGTATGCTCGACGGCACAGTCGCCTCTTCAGGTCTTCCAGGGGGCAGCTCAGCGCCTGGGACAACTCAAACATGGAAAACTGCGCCCAAATAGTCAAATCGGCTACAATAGGACGGAATCATGGGCAGTGGCGGATCTAGCCGGTTGGTTCGGGAGGGGCAAACCAAAGTCGAAAAGCAAAAAAAAAACGTCGCGCAGTGAAAATTGCGCTACAATATGCCTTTTCGGTAGGATTTTGGGAACTGGAGACGAAAAGCAAAAAAAAAAAACGTCACGGGGTGAAAAATATCGGCTCAACATACATTTTTTCCAATCCAAGCCCCAATATTTACACTGAACTTCTCTAATTCTGTTTGAAGTTGAGAGTTGAAGCACCAAAGTTTTGCTTACAAGCTAAAAAGGAGTCGGGGGAAAAAGGAGGTCGATCGCTTTGGGGGGCAAAAACATGGTTTTGCCCCGAGCTTTTCCGTTTGGGGGGCAATTGCCTTTTGCCCCCTGGATCCGCCACTGATCATGGGCTATTTGGGAGAAAACGTTTTATACATCGGGTGACACTCAGCGCTGGTTGGATCACTGGTTCAGAATGCTGATAACACCTATGAACATTTGCACGAGATACGGATTCTCTTTTCCGGAGTTAACAGACTTCAGGAGATTTCGAATTCCGATGAATATCTTACATTTTCTCAACTATCGCGATCGAGAAATTTTATCGGGATCATATGGTGACAATACAGTCATAAGTGTGCGGATGAAGGTATGTTTTTTTCAAAATCACAAAGTTCTACTGTAAAATCGGTGTCAAATATCCTATCTTCCTATCTTGAGATGCGGAGAAAATTTTGAACCGGAAGGATAGAATCTGAGCGGCTCGGTAGCACCGTAAATTTTTGTACCCCACCACTCTCCGGGAATCCACAGCGCTGGTTGAATAGAGGCGGCCCATTTGTGCCAAATACCGAGACACCATACTAAAGGCCTACTCGACGTGGTCGGGTGAATCACTTCTCTGGCATGGCATATGGAATTATTTATATGCATATTATCTACAATTGGGCGTGCTTTAAATATGTTCAATAAATTATACAATCCGGTTCAATGACCTTACGCCAATGCAATATGCGCATCTATCAAAGTTTTCCAACCGAACGTTTTCCAATTCTCTGAAAATTTTATTACGGTAGCTATTCCTATAGGCATTGTCGAGATATTGTTTTGCAAGGGTGTATTGCTTGCTGCAGATAATAAATTATAAAATAAATAAAGATATTCCTATAGGTATTACGTCTTGGTATATTCAGCTCATCCCTGCGAGTCTGGAATGAGATTCTTGATTTTACGGGGCGACATCTTGACCTTTTCAGCCTTCGTCCCCTTTTAGCTCGTCGTTTTCGGTACCGACGGCTGAGAGCGCGCAGTTGTATAGGCGCCACGCCTGCCATCTAGGAGCGAATGCAATTACTTCGGCTTCCGCTACGTTTCATGTGAGCTCGCCACAGTTTCGCAACGACGAGTTGATCAATTATTTAAACTTACGGACCAGATTATTTCCAACCTCTACCGTTACACAACATCCCTTTTAACGATAAGTTTCAGCTATGAATCGTAGACTCGTCTCAACACAGATGCTGTGCAAATGTGGCTCAGTGACCTTTTGTTGTTAGTCTCGACCATTTCAGTTGCTGGTTCCAGCCCGGACCCGCTGTGATTCCTTGCAGAGGTGATCTACCGTTCATAACCATCGCCAACGGCAACAAGTGGGGGGGATCAACCGATCTTTAACCTGCTGCTGACAGGGCAGTTTATGTAGTTTATTCAGTTAATTCAAATACTTTGACTCACGGCTTAATGACTGGCTATGATCTCATCTCATTGTGGCTATGATTCTAACTCATCTCATTGGGAGGAGCTGGTGAGTTGACTCTGACTCAACCAAAATTATAAGGTGAGCCGAGTCAACTCTAACAAATTGTTTGGTCAGAGCTTACTTTGACTCAGAGTTAACGACAATTTTCATAGATAAAAAATACACCTTGCCCTCAATAACCTATAAATTGCAATGTATCTATGCATACCTATCTTGAAATTGCATGGCCTAAGGTTTGGGTCAGATACTACGCATCTACCCTTAAAAAGGATTATCTAGCGCCTGGTCTCTTGCGTAGGGTAGCTAATGCATTTAGAATGGAGTAATGACATTATTGGGTCAGATGACCTTACCATTCCACTTTAAAGGTGGGGTTTTCCCAGCCTCATGTTTCCGTCTTCACAGTTCAGATTAAACATTCCTGGTAGGTAAATCGTATTTGCAGTGCAGGGGTAATAGTAACTTAATCAAATATTTTGGAAGCTTTTAACTCATACTTAAAGTTGAAATCATTATAGTTTTCAGATTTTCGGACCTCTATTTTCGTAGTTCTGTCCAGCTTATATCTCTAGGAGCTTAGAACTCTTTCCCTCCCATCCCCCTCTCCCTCTCTCTCTCTCTCTCTCTCTCTCTCTCTCTCTCTCTCTCTCTCTCTCTCTCTCTCTCTCTCTCTCTCTCTCTCTCTCTCTCTTCTCTCTCTCTTTCTCTTTCTCTTTCTCTTTCTCTTTCTTATTCTCTTTCTCTTTCTCTTTCTCTCTCTTCTCTCTCTCTCTTCAGATAAATTAAATGGACACCAAATACCAGAAAAGGGTGTGTTTGTCATGGCAATGATGTTTCACCTACAAGCAACCGTTAAACTGGCTTACATTTCCCCCCGAAAGTTAATTTATCATGTCTTACTTGACCTGACGTGGATATGGAAACCATAACTTAAATATTGTATCATCCATTATAACAACATCAAATATACTTGAAATTTCTCAAAGAATTTTGTGGTTCCATGGCTCGTTGTCTTTAACACTGAAGACACGCATTAGGGTTGGTCTCAGAAAAACAATTGTATTTTCGTGCTACTACAAAAACAGAACGTCAATGATCAATAAGGCCGTGCACCGAAGAGAATGTGATATTGATGCTACCATAAACGATATAGGAATGATAAATCTATAACTCAATTTTATTTTCCTGAAATTCGTATTGTCTGATTTTCGATGTGTCTGTGGTTAGCGAGACCCGAGTAAGCACAATAATTCAGAAGTGGTGTGAGCTTTCCAGCATTTATGAGATGGGTTGACTTTGGCTGTAAAGCTATCGTCAGCCAGCTGAGACCGGTCCCGTGGCGGGAACCAAGCGCATGGACATGGCGTTGCCAATGGCACCGCCACCACTAAAAGTAGCTACTCCAGCTTGTAATGGGGACTAGCGCTGTATCCTCATGCAATCACCATATGAAAATGACGAATGACTGAAGTCCCATTAGTTGTTCTCATAAACTAGCCAAAACCAACGCCTTTTCGTCAGCTTTGTCTTTACAGAATGCATACGCTATGATGAACGTCGTTTAAACTGATCGTGTTCTTGTCGAAATGATACAGCTCCAGTCCTTCGCCTTACCGATATTTGTATTATCATATCCCGTGGTTTGTTTACCATGGTGCCATCAAGGACAAATTCAATGGTCTAGCTTCCTGGGCACCATTTCTATTTAAAAAAAACATTAGTTTCTTTGCTATTTTGAGGACCAGTTGCTCGCTTGGCTGTGTGATAGCGTACAGGGGCGTCATCATCTCTGAGCCTGACGGCTTCTAGCGCCGCCGGTGGCGGGGCGATGGGCGTTTATCTCCTGTCCTACCCAGTACGCGGCCGTCTTATCTCCCCCAAACTCCGACTCAGTTGCCGCTGCTGACATGTCACGGCGCTCAGTGCTGACCCCTTTCCGGCCGGCGCGTACAGTGAACCCACCGTCCGCTGCTCCGTGGTGCACGTCTGCCGCCCCGCCGAACGGCCCGCCAGCCGGCCCGCCGCTATCCAGGTCAGGGCTGCTAAAGGTCTTTGCCCGCTGCGGCGCGGCAGCTCCGGACGGCCACCGCATCGTCGCCGCCCGCTGCCGAGTGAAAGAGAAAGTGTCCGCCAGGGGCGCTGCGATCGCAGCGGGCCGTCGAGCCGGCCGCCCGCTCGCCAGACGCCTCGGTTTGATGTCACCGGGTAAAAGTGGGCCCGGTGCGGTGACGACAGTGGAGGTGAATGCACAGTGCGCTCTCCGAGCGGCTAATGCCAAGGCCCCGCCCCCGGCCGCTTTCCATGTCTACTTCCATGAAATCGATCTCAGTAACGGCACAAAGGGATGCCGCGTCGAGAGATGTGCTCCACCCTGTCAGACGTAAATGTTGTGGAGAGAGACACAGGGATCAAATGTACAGAAATAATCCATTGCTTTCTGGTGCATTGACCTTGATAGAAATATGATCGGTGGTAGGAATTTGTTAAGCCTAACCGACTGAGAACTCAGCCCAAAATATTAGGCTCTAAAAGTTCAAGTGGTGGGATGTCGACCCCTTAGCTTTTTCTCTTATTTTTGGAGCATTCTTAAGGTTGAGAAGGCAAAAATACTTGCTTTGAAAGAGAGGAAATTGTCCTTGATTCCTGGCACGTACTGCTTGTGAGTGCAAAACATATGCAGATGTGGTAAACGTAAACGGCGGCAGCAATAGACCCAATGGCATGGTATCAATACCAGTAAAACAAACCGTCAAAACTATCGTTCGAAATCCGTTTTACTTACATCAAACGAAGTTTGAATCCATTTGCACTCTCAATCAATAGAACTTTTAATATGTTGCAGAAATGTGTCCCTCCATCCATCAAACACAGTGTCACAGCCAGAGAAGGATTATCATCATATAATGTATGGATCCTAAGTCATGTTCCTAGGCAGGTAAAAGGTAGCGGTTTTATTCCCAGGACGGATGGGTGTTATAACTCGCATGGAAGACATTTGCATACTTTTTTTAATGCTCAGGATCGTTACATACAGAGCGTCATAGTTCGCAGATACACTACCTGAGATACATTTTCACAGCATCAGTATGTTACAGCAGTGTTTCAATTCATTAGTAAAGTTCATTATATATCCTTCTCGATGCCCATGTTGCGGATGAAAATAAGATTGAAGTGGGTTTTCTGAACGAGATGCTTCATGCTAATCGAATTGTTCACCGATTGTGGCTGTAGTGTTGCTTGTTGGCGTCGTATAGGTTGACGCTGAATAAAGCTGACGTCCACTTATGGTAACTGGTGGTCTTCCCTATGTTGCAGGCATGCTGACGGTTCCTGTGCTGCCCTACGACGCCACCCGCATGAGCCTCTTCCAAGATCTCAAGCTGAAGAGAAGAAAAGTGGACTCCAGGTAAGACGGTGTTCACCCTTCACGCTCCAGCTCTGAAAGGTTAAGAACGCCATTGTTGCGACTATGTGTGCAGTAGTGTAGACTTACAGTGTTGCGGTAGCCCTGGTTCAACGTTGGAACAGCATCCGACCAGGGGTTCAAACACAAGGAATCAGAATATTCCCATGAAGAGTTCATGATCTAAGTCCGATCTTGTCCGCTTTTGAGTTACGTGTTGATCATAGGACGGTGATTTCCTGGTATAAAACGGGTGTGTTTGGCATGTTTTCCGGTGATTGCGTATCGAAAGCTCGATAAACATCAATTTGCATTCAGTTTAATAAGTCTGTAATAAAATTGCACGCACTTTTCATTTTGCAATAATTGTCGAGCGCACGTCACATATCATGACCTCGTATCACTGGTGCAAAATCAGCACGCTCTTCGATCAATCATCGAACTCATCACCACCCTGCCTGCATGCAGGCCGTGCAACTGGCGCGGCTTTGGCACTGCCTTGCACCACGCTTGCACACGCGCTCCGCCCATACGCATTTTACATCATGCTTGGCGGCGAATCGAGGTCGGGTCGATATGGGGTCTGCAGGGGTGGCCGGGCCACCACCCTCCGCCCGCCCAGCCAACGGCCCGAAGTTCAATGACACCGACGCGCGGTGGCGCCGCTCGCTCGCCCGCTAACCCAGAATGCCGTGCGCGCCGTTATGTTTATCTTGGGTGTGCGTGTGTGTGCGTGCGGCCAGCCGGTGCTGCACGCTCCCTCCCTCGCTCCATCGCCGCCGACGTACTTCCGGGTGGGGAGGGGACAGGGGCGGAGGCGGGGCCGCCGGCAGAGGTGAGGTGGAGGCGGCTACCGCCCGGTGGCGTGACCTCTAAGCCGCCCTGGCCGCTGCAGCAGGGGGCGCCCCTGTCTACAGATAGCCAGCCAGCCCAGTGCGACTTTCATGAAGCCGGTGACGCAATGCGGCGCGGCGCCGGCCAATTTCACTTTTACCTCCGCCATTTTCACGATCAGTCGGGTAGCGCGCGGGCGAGCACCGCTGCAGCTCGTACCGAGCTCGTCACAAGGCTCAAAGCTCTGGTGTTCTCTGACGTCCTGCGGCTGAAGCGCTGCTATCAGCCGCCATGTCTGCTGAGGCCATGTTCCGCTTCTTGTGAGTTGTGTGACGCCGGCGCCTTGCGTGTGCGTGTGCGTGTGCAGCCTTGGAGCCAGACGGTGTGCGGGTGCCGCTGCTGCGTGCCAGCGGCGCCCGCCGCGCCTGCAATGGCCCATCCGGTGGCACCGCCAAACGGCAGCGCCGAGAGTGGGTGCAGCCGGCGTTGGCTCAAGTGGGCAGCCACCGTGAGAGGGTGTGGCAGTGTGCGTACCACGCAGCTACCCAGTCCAGGTCTGTGTTGAGCCTGGCGCCGCTCGGAAGAGCACGTGTCGCCTCCGTCTCTTCAGTGCTTGTGGAGTGCAGTGTGTGGCGGAGAGGTCACAACTTCGAGGTGAAGTGAAACCCTGACGAGGGTGGATGCGGAGGGGAATGTGGATTGTGTGTAACTGAGTGCACATCAGCGGCGCAGCGTAACCATGTCCCAGAGCAGGACGTCCAGGGCCCAGCAAAGAGGCTTTTCCAGCCGAGGTGTCTCAGCTCCTGCGTCGGGATGAGTGCTGACATCCGAAGGAGCTTCTCATGAAACCAAGAGATTGCCCCCTCAAAGTTTGAGAGCTCTTTTTAGCACAGCTCTTTCCTTTCTCTCGTTTCGTTTGAGTCATGCTAAAAACGTTTTGGTCAGAAACGAAGACTCGCGGACATATTTTCTTCCAGCTTCTAACAATTTCAGCTCATGAAAAAGCACATCTCGTAACCTCTTGTATGTATCTGTTCCGCTTACTTTTACTTATTTGCAATACAAAACGTTTGTTTGTATTTTCTTTCACTAAAAACTACGGTCTTGCAGCGTAACATATGAAAATTATTTGTTGTTGCAAGCTGGACCCTAGTAGGTGATCGCTATTCCTGCCATACGTCTACCGGACAATCTGGATTTTCGTCAATTCTGTTGAAAAAGTGGTTTGTAATTGCACATAACATCTCGTTTTCAATAATACCTCTGTTACTCTTCCCTTTGTTTCGAAACGTCACGAGCACACTGCTTTTATTGTTTTTTCAGCTTTTGCAAGAACTTTCTACCATTCTGTTTCCACGGTGGACGTTCTCTACTTCTTATTTTGTAATCGTCTTGTCGCCCAGAGAAACGGGAATTCACATTGTTCAGTACGTGGGAACGAAATACGGCAGAACGGGTGACTATACAACTAAACCCACGTCTAAACTTGCATGCAGATTTGACTGTGACATGTGATGTAACGAGGAAAAACCTTGACTTTTTGGTCCGTAAAATTATATATCTTCTGTGAAACTCTGCAAGTTTTATCTATAAAAATAATTCAAAAACAAATGTAACGAGAACCTTTTTACTGTTGGTCACCTGGATACGCTCCTATTTGTATCAGATGCTATTGCCAAAGTTGTATTGGCCGTAGGTTGATGGCCAATGTCACCCGTCTGTGCAGTGGCGGATACAGGGGGTCTAGGGAGGGTCATGCCCCCGAAATACCAGAATACCTTTTGTAACTACATAGCTGGAGGCTGTTCCGAGGGTATGGCGAGGGATACTTGAGTCTTCCAGCCCCTCCTGCTCTCCCGAAATGAATGGCTAGATCCGCCACTGCGTCAGCGGCTTGTCATTGTTACCGGGCGGGCGGGAAACCAGGAAAGTATGTTATCAGCAAAGCATCGGTAAAACTCGCCGAACCGTTGAGCACTAACGGTGGCCGGTCCTCTGCTATAGCACTGGAGTTTAGTGCTGTGGCTAATGCTTCATGCGAGCTTTGCAGGCTGCTGGCAAAAATATGTTTGAATACAACATTTTGATGGTGTTTTGTTTCAGATGCTGAGGTACACTACCTTCTCTATGAAAAGTGCAGTGTGTGGGTGGATCTGTCGATATGCAGGGATTTGACTAGATATCAGTTCAACCGGAATCATTGTCCTCGTATCTGCAAACGACGCGGTGCCGTGCGGTGCTCTCATCCGGCTTTGGGTGGTCTTCAGGTGCAGCAGTGATGGGGAGAGCTTAGCGGACACCTCCACAAGCTCGCCGGACAGCGGCGGCTCGGCGGGAGGGGGAGCCTCCTCTCCTCACCACCACCACGAGGCTCCTCATTCCCCGCCCAAGGACAGGTCGGCGCCCGCTCCGCAGTCACGCTATCTTTGCGAGTGTAGACTAGCCGATTCTCCTCTTAACAGTTGTGAAACTAGTTTTATATTAGATACCATATAAAGGTGCGGGCAATAGACGGCATCTGTTCTTTCTTACAACTTCTCTACTGCCTGTAACGAAAGAACGCACTGAGCAGTAAAACGATAATCGATTCGTTTGATACATTTCTTTTAGAAACTTGGGCCCATGGCCACGTTCCTGTGCGTTTCCTAACAAGAGTATTGATGCCTGCAGCTGAATTCCGAAGGTCTATGAAGTGTACCAGCTTTTGACGACTGTGCTGCGTTGCAGGGAGACACCCGAACCTGCGGGCCAGGTGCCAGCGGCGGCAACATCTCTGATTGTTATACCCTCCGAGAGCACGGCCCTTCCATCCATGTCTTCGCGAGCGCCCGAGGAGCCGCTCCAGAAGCCTGCCAACGGTAACGGCGTGTTCGACGGCGGGGGCAGACTGCTGGTGCGACAGCTGAGTCAGGAGAGGCCGGCATCCCGGGGCGGCAGCCTCTCCTCCCCCTCCCCGCAGCACCAGGCCAGCCCCAGGCCAATGACCGCCAGTCCGCGGCCCCTTCAGGCCAGTCCGCGACCTGCCCAGGCGAGTCCGCAGCCTGTTCTGGCCAGTCCGCGTCCGCTGGCGTCGGCCAGTCCGCGGCCGGCGCAGGCGAGTCCGAGTCCGCGGCCGATGCAGATGCAGGCGATGTGTGCGAGTCCTCGGCTACAGGCAGCGGTGCAAGGCAGGCTGCCAGAGCTGCCTGTGCGGACTAGCGGCGGCTCCACCACGTCCACCGAGCTTCCTCCCGTCTCAGCAGCCTACTGGAGCCAGGTGGCCTACCGCCTGAACGGGCTGAGGCCGCCGATGGCCAACGGCCTGCCTCCGCAGATGGCGCCGGCGCCGGCACCGCCTGTGGCACCGGCTCCCTCCTCGGCAGACGCAGCGGCGGCTGCGCGGCTTAGAACGCCGCAGGTTATCATGGGGGAGCAGGGCGGTGTGCGAACAATGGTGTGGTCATGTCCTGAGCCTAGTGCGCCACCGGCGCCGCTGCCCGCGCCACCCATGTACAGTGAGGAACAGATGGTGAGATTGAGTGTGGACAGCTTGCTGAGTCTGGGCCAGGAGCGGCGGCTCTCTTCTACGTCTTCAGCACACACTCCACCCCACCTCTCGCCCACCAGCAGCCTCACGCTGTCTCCCTCCCCGCGATCTCCCTTTCAGGCGTCGGTGATCACGTCGGCGGCGTCGACGGTGGCGCCCCCGCCTGTCTCGCTGCCGCACCACCTGTCGCCGACGGCGGGGCCCTGCCGAGCGGCGCCCCCCAGCGTCGGAGGCGCCCCTGTGCCCGACCCGGCCTTCGGTGCCCTCGACATGTCCAAGTTCTGGGGACAGACGCAGGTGAGTGAATGCGGTGGCTCGTGAACGCTGGATGTGCGGGTTTGGATGAATTGAAACCGGTGCTCCTGAGTGCTGAGTTCTGTGTGTTGATTCTAAGCGTTGGAGTGTGTTGATGTGTGTGTTGATTCTAAGAAAACATAAGCATCGCCGCTAGAAAAAAACATAAGGGGACTAACTATCTTCAACCTGATGTTTGCACGAAACTTTCCACCATAGAGCCAAACGTTCATGAGATTCGGGCTGATCGTTACCTAGCGCACTGGATGGTTACAAAATTTCAGATTTCATCCTAATTTGGCCGGAATCTGGAAATTCTCTGATGGACATTGGAGATCAGGCACCCCTATCCCTCCTCCCTCCTATATGCTGATGCGTATGCGAGGAATAAAAAACGAGTGACAAAATGATCTTGTTTGTACGGCACTCGCAGAGTAAAAACGTAATTTCTAACCCAGAATAGGCTCGAAACACTTAATGCTTGTATTTTGACAATTTGTTCAAGGCCAATGCTTAAAACTGTCTCTGAAGCCTTCGACCCGACCCCACTTGATTACTTTCAAGTCTGAAAACATTTAGCCTGTGCAAATATGAAGAGGCTAAGATAGATGCCTTATCCATATATTAATTGTCATGGAATTATATCTGTAACATGTAACCCCGGTCGACCTCACACCAGAACATCTCATGCTAAGCTTTCTGGGGCGATTATTACGTTTCACCTCTGATATGAGATTAAGGCTATCCTATTTTAATTTTTTGGTCTATTTATATCCTATTTAAGAAATGGCCTGAATGTGGTCAAAAGTTCCTCGGGGGGCTGGTCTTAACCTTATACGGGGTGTAACAAGCAAAACCGATAATGCAGTGTTCAGTCAAGTGCGGGCAATGTCTGTTCGGCGGGCCCGGCCCGAGCTTTCACAAAGTTTCACCCGCTGCATGCAGCATATCGCCCGCACCCCCGCCGGACTCTCCCTCTCTCCTCTCTCTCTCTCTCTCTCTCTCTCTCTCTCTCTCTCTCTGTCCCTGTTCCTATCCCTCTCTCTGTCTCTGGTCTCTTATTTCCTGCCCTGTTCTCGCTCTCTCGCTCTCTCTCTTGACTCGCCGAGGCAACTTTCGTTTTCCCATGCACCGTTCGAACCCGTTACACCGCTCCCTCTCTACCCTCTCCCTCCCCGGCTCCAGCTCTACCCTCTCTCCATCCCCCGCCGTGCTACGTGCGGAAGACTGCTAGACCATGTCGTGCACGTCATTTCAGTTGATGTCGCGTTACTTTCCACGTGGTAGGGCACGGGCATACATTATGGTTGCTGAGAACTAGGTCGGGTGGACCATCGTCACATGGTGGACAAAAATATACATGCGAATCATTCTGTATTTGGCATGAATGAAGCCAGGAGTAAAAGAGGTCAGACCTCCGCCCCGTTCCGTAAATGTGTAATTTACCATGCATGCCTGGTGTGTTTGTGAAATGGAAGCCAGGTTAGCTCATGTTGCCTACTTGACCAAAGATTGGCGTGATTGTTTACGGTAATCATATCGCAGTAATAAAGATTTTACTGCGGTACTTAACCCTCTGACAGAAGCATTGAGTCATAGAAACGTGCCCAGCGTTGTATGAGCGTGAAGACAATGCTGGATGTGACAATCTAAAGTTAAGAAAAACTGTTAGAATCCCCTGCTACGTTTTTTAACCACTTATGACCAAAGACTATTAAAAGTTCGTCGTGTTTTTATGTTTCATCGCCCGCCATTTGTACTACCAGAAAGTTTCGAACTTATCTATTCCTTTTCGGAAATGTGAGGTAGCACCAAAAGTGTTCCTGTAGCCAAGCACAGCATTCCAGCCTTTCCTACAGAGTTTGGAATAATGTGAAGTACCTATCATGCCCATGGAGCTGAAAAAGCAGTTGATGCAATATTACTTGGGCCCTTTTCTATAACTTTGGACGCTTATGCAGCCATGTTGGAGTGCGCCCAAGGTCTTTGTCCTCTTCAAAGCCATTATAATTATCATGCGGATATCTATCTCGTCTATCAGTTCACCCCGAATTCGGTATAACTACATGTTTTGCGTCAGATGCTGTGCAATATTTGGTATGGTTTTCGGAAGAGAAAACATGTTTGCGACTGGCTGGTCTTGACGCTACCGAGGTTAGAATAAAATTGCACCGCTTCTATTAAGGAATGGTGACTATTTCTTCTTTTACTCTTCCCCGCCTCTCATATATAGTCAACCGTATTAACAAACGCAATGTTATCGACACCAAATGGCGGAACACCCTTGTTCATGCCCTCTAAACATGGCATGCAGAAATCGGCTCCACCCAGTATGACGACGAAGTACAGCCGTAGAAAATACCTCATTGTATGAGTCCGGACTTCATCAAAGCTTAAAAATAATAGCAGGCGTGTTGCTTATGACGATATTTGACAACCATAGCCCATATGGATTGTTTTCTGTGCAAGGGTGCAATCCTAGGTTTGCCGCTTCGGTAGCTCTGTGGGTGGAGCGTTGGGCTCCAGTCCGCTCAGAAAACCATGCAGTGACAGTCCACCGGTGAAAGCTTAGGATCGATTCCACTGAGACACTCTGGCACTCAATATTTACCTGACGTAGGTCGGGTGGCAACTGACTGGTGAGAGGGGGACCTGGGGTTGTCGGCCGTCCTTGTGCTTTGTGGGAAGTTGCACATTGTATTCCAAGTTCACCCGCCGTTGCGGGAATTGCTCGTTCGAATAGTGGTGTTGGGGTCTCTCCGACAAGTCCATCGATGATTTTGGTGAGACTTAACTTCTATCTAAAAAGCTAATTTTGCAATAACCTGGAAACAAAATTACCACAAAACCGATGACATTACTGCTACAACTTGCACTCTTTCAGTGACAAATCATCCTAGAGCGGTATGGATATAAAGCTCATGTGAATGTTTTTTCTTACGCTTTCCTTCTCAGCTAAAACAACGCAAATTTTGCTCATTTGGAGCTTAACCCACCCATACGTGGACCTCATTTAGAGCACTGTCCTGTGGCGGGACGCGTTGGTTGCAGTGCTGAATCGTTCGGTCGTACTCTGATGCAGAATCTCCAACTCAAAAATAAATATCTGAGTTGTAAGCGGTTGGACTGAGCAATTAAATTGTTTGTGCGGAGGAATATTGAGCCACGTACTGCCGTAGACGACCTGTTTGCTTGCGTCCTTCGATTGACCGGGTAATCTTGCCTGAGTTGCGACTCGGCGTCTGATGACAGTATTGACATCAGTGTGGTCCGAACCACTGTGCCTACCACTTCAGCGTTCAGTGTCCTGCTGACGACCGGGAAAGGGTCAGAATCTTTCGAAAATATCGGGACATTGACAACCTTTATGAGGAGGCTGACCAAATATGTTTTGGCATATGGCATCGGCAATGACCAGTAGATCAAGAAAACGGCGCATTTTCGTTGTATTGGGGCGTACTAAATCTGCTGGAGCGTGAACTTATTTCCGCCCGGCTTCTGGGTTAAGTTTTGTCTTAACAAAGCTTAGTTAAAAAGCAGACCTCTTTGGCTGTTGACCAGTATGACCCGGGCCATGTAATGCCCTTTTTGATAGCTTTAGTGCAGCATTTTATTTACTAAAAACAAAAATAAAATACAAAAATAGGTGTACCATAAAAATTTGACTCTGACCTAAGGTTGGGTGACATTGCGGAATCCTATGCCTGCAGCCGAGGTTCAAACGTACCATTGGTTCAAAATCTTTGGCTCATTCGCAGAAGAGCATAGATGTATTGCTTACTTTTCATGGCGTTTGTCGTGTTCATGGTCATACGAAAAATGCAGTGTAAGGAGGAGATTTACGGCAAATGTCTTCTAACAGTTCTAAATATATAAGTTTTAAAGTTTTGTTCAGATTAAGCCTAAGCTTTCTTATTGGATTTTAGGGCCCTCGAAAGTCCAATCCGCACATGGTAAAGAAAATCGAACAGGTAAAATGTCAGCCTTGGTCCATTGTTGCCGGAATCGTCCTTCTGTGTAGGTGCTTATGTGGTCTCGAGGGCGCCCGCGTGACGGTGCACTGTCGCTGCCCCTCCGCGACCGCCCCGAGCTGTCCCTCTGTGGAGTAGTGCCGCTGCCACCGAGACACAGTTCTTCCGGATGAGGGTGCAGGGGCGGCGTCAGGCCAGCTCATTTGGGGGAGAAGGAGCCCAAAGAGGTGCATGTTGCCAGCCAGGCAGTGTGACGCCGTGATCCTGGAGAATATGAGTTATTTGCTGGAAAGCTGCCGCAACGTCCAGCGAGCGACCCTGCCGCCCATGCTGCGGAACTCGTCAGTCCTATTCCGGGTGGCGGAGGTCGTCAACCGGGGCCTGGCGCCGTCGAGAAGAGGTCTAAAAACGTCGGTCGCGGCTCATCCCAAACTTCCGGGTGTAGTATGAAATCACATTAATGTCTGGCGGCTGCGTAGGTCCATTTATTTGCCTGCCCCCACCGCTGCAGTCCAGCTGCAGTGGGCTGGCTTCATCGCCTCCAGCTGCGTGCCAGTGGTGAGAGCTCATGACGGCAATAACTCGCTGCGTGACAGCAGCGAGAGCTCATGCTGGCAATGCCTCGCTGCGTGATAACAGCGAGAGGTCATGGCGGTAGTGACTCGCTGCGTGGCCAGCGATGAGAGCTTATGGTGGCATTGACTCGCTGCGTAACAGTGGCTAGAGCTCATAGCGGCAGTGTCTCGCTGCATGCCGCCAACGGACAACTGTCGAGCCCCGTCTCGCCAACACCAGTGCTGCACAACTCTGCAGCAGGCGACGGCGGTCGCGGCGGGGTGTGTTCGTGAGAGGGAGACAAGGTCGCACGGTGACGGTGCCCGCGGACCTTGTTGCTTTGTTGCCCCACTGCCAGTCATGCTGCCGGCCGAGTTTTTGGCGGTCGCCACTGCCTGGCCTGGCCTGTTGTGCAAGGGATGCTGTTTTTCTTGCTTCTGTATCATGGCCCACTGAGGGACAAACGTGCACGCTATTATTCCAGCTGTCCGAGCAAAGCAGAGCCATGCAAGCATTGCTTCACTGGAATCATTTGGGCGCATGCGGAGAAATAGTAGCAGGACACGGCTGCGATTCCTTCGCGTCCGTGCCGTGCTGGCCGTGACGCCAACAGTGCCGGTCATCCCTGTTGTGAAATCATAGTCAGGCCTTGGCTGAAGGTGGGGGCCCGAAGTTTCGTGTGAAATCCTTATCGTGGTCAACGATCTCGTTCTCTATCGGGTCATTCCTGCAAATTGTTCGCTTATTAGGCAGGCGTGCTGTATGCAAATTGATCGCAACGTAGCCACTCGAACGTGGCTTGGTCAAATAGCGAATCACTTGATGTCATTGGAATGTATTTGAATGTTGAAATAGACTTATGA